>RJWK010052471.1:0-15637 GCA_004363435.1 Platanista minor | reverse complement strand
CTTGGTGTCCATATCTTTGTTCTCTACATCTGTGTTTCTATTTCTGCCTTGCAAACCGGTTCATCTGTACCATTTTCCTAGGTTCCACATACATGTGTTAATATACATTTGTTTTTCTCTTTCTAACTTACTTCACCCTGTATGACAGTCTCTAGGTCCATCCACGTCTCTACAAACGACCCAATTTCGTTCCTTTTTATGGCTGAGTAATATTCTGTTGTATATATGCACCACATCTTCTTTATCCGTTCATCTGTCGATGGGCAATAAGGTTGCTTCGGCTATTGTAAACGGTGCTGCAATGAACATTGGGGTGCATGGGTCTTTTTGAATTATGGTTTTCTCTAGGTATATGCCCAGTAGTGGGATTGCTGGGTCACATGGTAGTTCTATTTGTAGTTTTTTAAGGCACCTCCATACTGTTCTCCATAGTGGCTGTACCAATTTACATTCCCACCAACAGTGCAAGAGGGTTCCCTTTTCTCCACACCCTCTCCAGCATTTGTTGTTTGGAGATTTTCTGATGATGCCCATACGAACAGGCGTGAGGTGACACCTCATTGTAGTTCTGATTTGCATTTTGCCAATAATTAATGATGTTGAGTAGCTTTTCATATGCTTCTTGGCCATCTGTATGTCTTCTTTGGAGAAATGTCTATTTAGGTCTTCTGCCCATTTTTGGATTGGGTTGTTTGTTTTTTAAATATTGAGCTGCGTGAGCTGTTTCTGTATTTTGGAGATTAATCCTTTGTCTGTTGATTCATTTGCAAATAATTTCTCCCATTCTGAGGGTTGTCTTTTCGTCTTGTTTGTAGTTTCCTTTGCTTTGCAAAAGGTTTTAAGTTTCATTAGGTCCCATTTGTTTATTTTTATTTCCATTACTCTAGGAGGTGGATCAAAAAAGATCTTGCTGTGATTTATGTCAAAGTGTGTTCTTCCTGTGTTTTCCTCTAAGAGTTTTATAGTGTCCAGCCTTACACATTCAGGTCTTTAATCCATTTTGAGTTGATTTTTATGTATGGTGTTAGGGACCGTTCTAATTTCATTCTTTTACATGTAGCTGTCCAGTTTTCCCAGCACCACTTATTGAAGAGGCTGTCTTTTCTCCATTGTATATCCTTGCCTCCTTTGTCATAGATTAGTTGACCATAGCTGTGTGGGTTTATCTCTGGGCTTTCTATCCTGTTCCATTGATCTATATTTCTGTTTTTGTGCCAGTACCATATTGTCTTGATTACTGTAGCTTTGTAGTATAATCTGAAGTCAAGGAGTCTGATTCCTCCAGCTCCATTTTTTTCCCACAAGATTGCTTTGGCTATTCGGTGTCTTTTGTGTCTCCATACAAATTTTAAGATTTTTTGTTCCAGTTCTGTAAAAAATGCCATTGGTAATTTGATAGGGATTGCACTGAATCTGTAGATTGCTTTGGGTAGTATAGTCATTTTCACAATACTGATTCTTCCAATCCAAGAACAAGGTATATCTCTCCATCTGTTTGTGTCATCTTTGATTTCTTTCATCAGTGTCTTATAGTTTTCTGAGTACAGGTCTTCTACCTCCTTAGGTAGGTTTATTCCTAGATATTTTATTCCTTTCATTGCAATGGTGAATGGGAGTGTTTCCTTAATTTCTCTTTCTGATCTTCCGTTGTTTAGTGTATAGGAATGCAAGAGATTTCTGTGCATTAATTTTGTATCCTGCTACTTTACCAAATTCATTGATTAGCTCTAGTAGTTTTCTGGTGGCATCTTTAGGATTATCTGTGTATAGTATCATGTCATCTGCAGACAGTGACAGTTTTACTTCTTCTTTTCCAACGTGTATTCCTATTATTTCTTTTTCTTCTCTGACTGCCGTGGCTAGGACTTCCCAAACTATGTTTAATAACAGTGGCGAGAGTGGACATCCTTGTCTTGTTCCTGATCTTAGAGGAAATCTTTCAGTTTTTCACCACTGAGAATGATGTTTGCTGTGGGTTTGTCGTATATGGCCTTTATTATGTTGAGGTAGGTTTCCTCTGTGCCCACTTTCTGGAGAGTTTTTATCATAAATGGGTATTGAATTTTGTCAAAAGCTTTTTCTCCATCTATTGAGATGATCATATGCTTTTTATTCTTCAATTTGTTAATATCGTGTATCGCATTGACTGATTTGCATATATTGAAGAATCCTTGCATCCCTGGGATAAATCCCACTTGATATGGTGTAAGATCCTTTTAATGTGTTGTTGGATTCTCTTTGCTAGCATTTATTGAGGATTTTTGCCTCTATATTCATCAGTGATATTGGTCTGTAATTTTCTTTTTTTGTAGCATCTTTGTCTGGTTTTGGTATCAGGGTGATGGTGGCCTCACAGAATGAGTTGGGAGTGTTCCTTCCTCCACAATGTTTTGGAAGACTTTGAGAAGGATGGGTGTTAGCTCTTCTCTAAATGTTTGATAGAATTAGCCTGTGAAGCCATCTGGTCCTGATCTTTTGTTTGTTGTAATATTTTTAACCAGTTTCAATTTCATTACTTGTGATTGGTCTGTTTATATTTTCTATTTCTTCCTGGTTCAGTCTTGGGAGGTTATATCTTTCTAAGAATTTGTCCATTTCTTCCAGGTTGTCCGTTTGATTGGCATACAATTGCTTGTAGTAGTCTCTTATGATGCTTTGTATTTCTGCAGTGTCCACTGTAACTTCTTCATTTTCATTTCTAATTTTATTGATTTGAGTCCTCTCCCTCTTTTGCTTGATGAGCCAATGGCCTATTGAGATCCATGTAAAAACTGATTACAGCAAGGCATTTAGGGAACTGAAATAGACAAAAGAGTATGAAACTCAGGAGAGAAATCTGAGCTGAGGCTATAGAAGTCATCGACCTACAAGTACCATAATGGTCTTTAGGTCAAGATGGGGGCAAGAAAGGCATATAGCACCACTCTCGGGAGAAGGGAAGTTTGGTGATTCCTACCTTTAGGAATAAAAGCATAAGGCAGAAACTCAATGGGATTCCAGTAAACATATCACTAACCACAACAGTAGGACTTTTGCAGTTAACAGAACCCTTATAATCATCCCATATTTGTTAGATTTGCTACTTCTCTCCTGAAAACTAGGAATAAAACCCATCAAACGTATAAAGAAGCTGTGAGTATTTGTATTCAGAGACAACCTGAAAGTGGGAATGGAGAGACTGTTCCCTCTCTACATCCAATCTTGGGAGGCAGGGGAAAAGTTCTAAGGAACAGAGCAGGTTGCTGCAGATTTAAGGAGGAAAGGAAAGCTAGCTGGGCATCTTCTCACTTTCTGTGACAAGGCAGGAAAGCAAATTTGGAATGCCAGCCTAGACCTAAGAAGTGCCCCTAAAGCCTAAATGCAAAGATCTTTAGGGTTTCTAACAATGGAATTGATTTGAACACTCTACTGAAAATCCACACAGTTAAATAGAGCTAGCCACACAGGAAAAGAAGTATGAAACATTTAAAACCATGTTCGTGGGAAAACACATTCCTAATTTTGAACAGTACATTTCCAAGAATCCTAGGGTAAATGGTGGAAGGTATTAGAAAATTCAAACTTTGGTTTTACTCATCCTTTTGTTGCTGCTGGAAAATGACATGAGATGATGCTGGAGGAATGTCTCATGTCCAAGAAACAAGGACCACTCAAGACCCTGTGAAATAACTGCCTGTACTGGTTCACAACACATGTGGACTAAACCAGCCTATTTTATTGTTTAGCTTCAATTAGAAGTTTTAATGAGCCTTAACAGGAACACTGAAAATGTAATACAGAAATCACCTCTGCCAGGTCCCTTGCCAAGCACTGATTAGAGCAGAAATATTCTACTGTAATAATGTATTAATCTACTAAAGTCCTCTCTCTCTCTCTACCTTGCAGAATGGACAAGGTTAAAATGATGCTTTAAAATGACTTCCTTAACATTTCTAGCATGTTTAAATGTTTAATGCTATGTTAGCATCATTTTTGCTTCTGACTTTATATAGCATAAACATTATATATTTAGTTATACATATATCATAAGTTTAAATATGACAGCATACTTAAAGTTGAAAAATATCAAACCTTATCAGTTATTAGAAATATTTTTAAATGTCTAAACATAAAAAATTCAAGTATCATTAATTTATATTTTATTTTGATTTTTCTTGATAGCCTAAGAAGTAATAAAGAAAAGTGGTAAGGAGATGGAAAAATTATTTTATAGGTCTGTGGCCAGTTGAATTAAATTAACAATAACTCTGAGACCAATACAAATTGATTTGGGGGTATCTGTATTTAGGTGTTTTTGTTTAAAATTCTAATAGAACTAGAATATATTATTTTAAAGTTAGAAAGGGAAAGATATCTACGTTACCCAACAAGAGAATATGTCAATATCTTTTTTTTTTAATTATAGTATGGTTGATTTACAATATTATAATAGTTTCAGGTGTGCAACATAGTGATTCAATATTTTTACAGATTATATTTCACTTAAATTTATTATAAAATAATGGCTATATTTCCTATGCCAATCTCTTTTCATTCTAGAAAATTAATGCCAGAATTTAAAAAACTAGTCAGTGAAAATAAGCAAATACAAGCAAATGCACGTGTGCATGCATGTGTGTACACACACACACACACACACACACAATTTTCCATGAGATAGCCCTGACTCTTAATCCTCTAGACCCAGAACAGTGTTGATGAGATTAAACTGCTTTAAGTCGTGGCCTTTGTAGTCTGCACATTTACGTGCTGACTATATATGCCCACACACTGTACTCATCTACTGGACAAATCTGACAAACACTAATGTCCTTTGTAAGTATTGTAAATCTACAGTATCACGTGCAAAATTCAGCATGGAATCCCTATCAGGCTGTGCTTTGTCTGCCCTTGGAGCCCTTAATTCTGGGTTGGTAACCAGCATTCTCTTTACCAGCCCACTTATTTCTCCTTCTGTTGATTGCACTGAATGCCTACTATATGTCCAGTGCTTGGACACAAAGCACTCTGTCTCTGTAACTGTTGACCTGTTGTTACTCACTGAGAACATCTCTCTAGGGCTCCCAGGAAGCAGCAGGTAGACAAGAGAGGAAGAGAGATGTTCATCAAGGGAAACCAGAGGAAGCAAGTTTTCTAACATATTCAGATTGGAAGCCAGGCACATGGATGCAAAGAGCTTCCCTATAACCAAAATTCCTCCTCGTTACTGGCACATCTAGTAACCAGCAAAAAGAAAGTTCTCTTGCCAACACTGTTCCATTTTACCTGCTGAAAGTGAAGGGACAGAATAGGAAAACAAACTAGAATAAAATTAAAGTACTCTAATAGGTATACCTACTCACTCCCTGCTTCCCAGCCTGTCTCTAATTGTAACTAACAAAGTGGCATCTGCTTTAAAAAGAACTAACCGATAAAGGGTCTGGATCATTTCTGACTTAAATGACAAAATCATGCTTCTTGACTCACAAAGTCAAGGGGACCAGACTATGACCAATTCGTGAAATCATTGCTTAAGCAACTTCCTTTGGCAACAAATTCTTTCTGTGACGGCCACTTTCTTTCTTTCTCCCAGCTTTCTTAACTTCAATATTCGGTAGTGAAAATACTTTCAACACTCAAAAAAAAAAAATCCATACCACTAAATTTTATCCCCAAATAGCTTCAGTCCAGCTTCCTGAATATGACCTCAATTTGTCATTCTCTTCCTCCTCTTTTCCCTGTCTCTCTTCCCATGTGTAACCCTGAACTAGCCTTTTTTCTGACTCTTACACAAGCATCTATTAAGATCTTATACTCAGAACCAGGACACTCTATACCACCTTTTTTCTTTTCTCTTAGTAGAGCACTAGGCCCGAAGTCAGAAGACTTTGAGATTTACAGAACTACCTGTAACTTTCCTACCTCACTCACTGAACAAAGAAATGCAGTCAGACAAAACGGAGAAAGACTGCTTTTAAATTTTAAATGTTCTGGGACAAGTTCATTTCCCACAAATTCCTGAGCTACTCCAACACACTCTCTTATTTGCTAACTCCTAAGGGAGAAATAAAACCGGATGCAATTAATTAAAGTAATAGGCAGTACAGTCCAGGCGTTCCTAAACCACAGTGTGTAATAGAGCTTTCCATGATTAAATGTGAAAAACAAAGAATACATTGGTATATATAAAGATAGGCACACATATACACGTTAAGTTGCCACCGCTCTTTATTCGAGATTCTGAGCATGCTAATTTCTCAGTATAAACTGGGGTTTCTTTTATGAAATGACAGTGATGAAAAATGATGTTGGTAGCAAATAATCTGACAACCCTATATCAGTTCTCTAACTTTTATTATCAATGCCATTATGTTTGCCAGTTTATTGGTGTTGACTTCCTCTACCTGTGCTCTGCTTGGATCTCCTGGTAGGTCTGGTGCCATGTCCCAGATGTGCGGGCTTGCTCCTAAGGGCTCCCACCTGCAGCCTTCTACAGAGAACTACATAGGCTCCGAGAGCCTCCTCTTCATCCTGAGAGAGGCATGTGCCTGGAAGACTTCCATCCCCCCTTCCCACTCCCTCAGCCCACAGCCCAAGACAGACAGGAAGGAGCATCAGAGCCCAGCTCCCGGGCAACAGTGCCTCCAGGCTGACTGGGATTTCACAGGACTTTGCATCCTTGCCTGACTTCTTCTCTTCCCTACAGGGCTTTCCCCACTCCCTTATCTTCCCCACTCCTTACCAGTTTCTTCAGGAGCACTTCCTTAACAAATCTTTGGTAGAGGAACAGTCCTCTCAAGGTCTCCTTCTGGGAAACTGGATCCAAGAGCTCTATGAAATCCCAAAGCTTGTGGGCCTTCAACAGCTTGTTCTCTCCACTCTGGGGCTTTTCTCACCTCTTAGAACACCAAGATCTCACCTCATGGTTTTTCACCTGTGCATGTGGTATTCTCTCTCCACCTTTCCTACCCAAACTAAAGCTTCACTCAACCCTGAGGTCCCAGTTAAGTCACTTCCTCTGGGAGGACTTCTCGGAGCCCCACAGGTTAGGCGTTCCCCTCTGCCAGCACATGCACCCTGCAATCTCACGGCCCTCTTCCAGGCTGGCCTGTAAAACTCAAAGAACAAGACCCAAGTTTGTCTGGCTCTGTTTTGTTCCTGGCAGTGAGTGGGCAGAGAAGGTGTTCATTCATTGTTTCTGATTGTCTAAAGAAATTCACCAAAACGTTAACAGTTACTGAATCTGGGCAGAAGAACTGTGGGGGTTGTTTATATATTTTTTCTTTTTTGGTATTTTCTAACAAGTTTTTTTAAACACTGAAACTGATTTCATAATCAGTAAAATTTAAAAGGCCCTTTTTTATTCTGTAATAATATATATTGGTTAGCTTCTTTTTCTCTTGAAAGTTAATGGTATTTTCCGTAGAATAAGGCTAAAAATCAGGCAAAGGAGAGATACATCTATAAATAAAGTTGTCACTGTGAGCACAATCACGCACTACAGCTCTCAGCTAGGAACCCAAGAGCATGATTCATACTCAAAATCAGTTATGCAGACATTAAGTTTTCGATCAGAGGAAAGACATTACATGTTGCAGAGATCTTATCCCCATATTGGTTCATCTTTTTAGAAAAAAACTAGATAGCTTAGTAGGAAACAGGCAAAAAAATGACAAGAGTCCAATGAAACAATTCTCACATAAGAAAGGATCCTACTCAAAGTACTTTTTTTTCCTCTGAGGAAAAAAAGCCTGTATATTAAAGGATGCTGGTTTCCTGTTTTTTAAAAAAACTGACTCATTAATAATATTGTTCACAATGAATTATCAAAATCGTTCTGATAAGAACAGATAAATATTATACCAGCAGTCTCCAGCTTGAGTTGAGCTGTACTCTGCATTTGCTTCCTGGTAGACTGGGAGGTGCTCCCTGGGAGTTGAGGGGACAGGGACTTCAAGGAAGCACTGTGTTAGATGCAACGTGCAACGTGATCTGTGCCCTCACTCCTCCTCCACAGGCAGCTGGGCTCCTACAGTTTAACAGGTGTCACAGACGGCCCTTGGGCTAGAATAAGCTCATACGGGCAGAGATTTTTCTCTGTTTTGTTCATTGTTCACTAATGTATCCTCAGTACCCAGAACAATGCTTTAGCACATAGTAGACACTAAAATATTTAATGAATGAATCAAGCAATATAAAGGTTAAAAACTGATAAGATCAATAAGTAATCGAAAAATGGACAAATAACACAACATACAGTTCAAGGAGAAGGAAATAGAAATGGCTCTTAAACATGAGAAGATATTCCACCTCAGAGATGATAAAAGCATTTCAAATGAAAGTTAACATGAGATAACATTTTTCCCCTAACAAATTGACAAAAATGCTAAAATTTATTAAAACACTCTGTAGGTGAGGCTTCGGGAAAACATGCATGCATATACATTGCTGGTGGGAACAGAAATAGGAGAGCGTCTTTGGAGGGGAATTTGGCACTCCGTATTAAAATTACAAATACATAGACCCTTGGCCCAGCAATCTTTCTGGCAACTTATCCCACAGATATATTTGCACACATGCGAAGTGACTCATGGCAAGGTTATTCACCGCATTAATATTAATAATAGCAAAAGTATCGAAACAACTAAGAACCCATCAATAGAGGAGTTGTTAATAAGTTGGGGTACACATACACTGCATTACTTGCAACCGTAGAAAAGAATAATGAAGCTCTCTTTGCACTTACATGAAAAGATACAATATACACCAGTAAGTGAAACAAATAAGGTGCAGAACAATGCAAATAGTGTGCTTATTTTTGTGTATAAAGAAAGTAAAATAAATAATTTGTATTTGCTTATGTCTGCATAAAGAAACTCTGGAACAATGCAAAGAAGTGGATAAAAGTGGTTTCTTTGAGGGAGGGGTGGATCCTAGGCACATGCCGAACAGGGTACATGCAAGACTGCATTATGTAATTTTCAGATTATCGAACCACGTAAATATATTACCTAGTCAAGTAATTATATTTTAAAAAATCAGGAGGCTGAACTACAGAAACGAGAGAGAGAGAAAGATAGAGAGAGAGAGAGAGAGAGAGAGAGAGAGAGAGAGAGAGAGAGCGCCTTTAGGGAGAATGCATGAATACTTAAGGCAACATTTATTTATTTTAATTAATTAATTAATTAATTTTTGGCTGCACTGGGTCTTCATTGCTGCACGTAGGCTTTCTCTAGTTGCGGCGAGCAGGGGCTACTCTTCCTTGCGGTGTGTGGGCTTCTCAATGCAGTGGCTTCTCTTGTTGCAGAGCACAGGCTCTTGGCACACGGGCTCAGTAACTGTAGCACGTGGGCTTCAATAGGTGTGGCTCGTGGGCTCTAGAGCGCAGTCTCAGTACTTGTGGCGCACAGGCTTAGTTGCTCCGTGGCATGTGAGATCTTCCTGGACCAGGGCTTGAACCCGTGTCCCCTGCATTGGCAGGCAGATTCTTAACCACTGCGCCACCAGGGAAGTCCCCAGCATTTATTTTTAAATGAATATACTTCTTACGAAAACATCCACCTAAGATTAAAGCTAATCCCCTAAGGACTTCCTCTGAAGTGTCACTCTGTAGGTCGACTTTGAGTTACTCAAAGTATCTAAAAGCAGTAATATGATGCCTGTTTGAAAATATGTTAGAAATCATATTTCCAACTAACTTCTCAGATTGGCCCATGTCCCAATTAGTTCAAATCGTGCTTTTCATTTATAGTAAATTCACACACAAATCTCACAATCCATGATTATTATGGTGTGAGGTTTTATAGGTATAAAGAATGCATTACATTTCGTATGTCTGATCTTTCTTTCCCTATCAGAAAACTAAGGAAAATTTTAAAAATCAAATTTGTTTAAATGACTTAAGAGAATGCTTCCAGTGAAAAAAGACCTCCAGTATTAAAACCGCCACAACCTTTCAGCCATAGAACATGGTCATTAAAAAATGAGCCTTACCTGACTTCAGCTGGTGGACTTGGGGAATAGGGATTTGCAGAACAAGCTAGAATTCTAATGACTGCTCCAGGATGATAGGTTTCCAGTACATGAATGGCTGTAGGATACACCTGTTGTTCAAAAGCAAGCTCCACATAGTCTTGGCTCTGGAAATTAGGCGGCGTCCTCTTAAATGGCACAGGAGCACTGGGACACTGATCCCACCATGTTCCGTAAGTTCGAAACACAGCTGTTTGAGTGAAGTCACCAGAACTCGGGAATACATTTGGTATGCCTGCTAAGTTCCACATGGTATAGGACATGCTATTCTCACTCCCATAATGGGAGCTGAAATCCACTACTTCTTTGGCATACTGGACCACCTCTGCATTGAGAGGGGAGGTCCGGCTGTTTGCTTCTATAGTTCTATGGCTGCTCATCATTTCTCCTCTTGTAGCTGTCCTGGCTCGGCGCCGAAGGCACATATAATAAAACATAGTCAGAACTGTTAACATGGGAAAGACTGGTGGCATCTAGGTGTGAATTATGAAGCTTCAAAAGGTCAGGTGTCCTCGGTAAGACGCGTGAACTCTTTGAAGGATGTTCTAAAAAAATGAATGGCTTGTTGAAGTAAAATAATTTAAATAAACAGGAAAATGCATGGATAAGGTAATAAACAGGCTTTTTACCCAATGTAACTTCCCAGAATGAAACTGAAAAAAACAACATCCACGTAAATGAGACTCTCTGGTATAATTTATCTAATGTACTTTTAAGAAAACTGAATACTGAAAATGTATACAATTTTATGCTATATGGGAAGCAAAACTGATATTATAAGGCAATGGCAGATGTATGACCCCAAAAAAACCTATTTTATGCAAAATTATAACTATCCTTCAAGAAATACTAAGTCCTTGAACTTTAAAAATTAAAATTATTTAAAATATACGGGGAACCACTAAAATACTGCTGTAAATCCAAAAGGATCTTAACCATTTTATAACTTCACATTTTAACAAAAGATTCCCTATTGTTAATTATGACTCACTTCTGAACATGCTAAGTACAGATTTCACATTATGGGAATATAGATTTTTACAGCTGACAGTTAATCCAGACCAACTATATTAACTGCCTTACACATCACAGATCACCACACAGTGTTTAATTTATAACCCCTAGCATTAGTTGTGAGGGTAGTCCATGGCTGGCTGGCATCTGGTTTGTTGCCAGCTACTCTCAGAAATCACTCACCCCAGATAGAATGGTCACAGGATACACACCAGAAATGCAAAGGTTGGCACTCATCCATGTGGCCTGACAATTACATTCTGATTTCAGGTACAAATGTTGAAATATGACATTCTGTAAGACAAGAGTTTTAGAAAATATTTTTATTTCTGACTTAGGAAGTCAAATATCCCAACAAGATTATTATAATAGATAAATAGCTACTTATTAGATACAGACGTTCAAACTGAATACATCACATTTTTCTGAATTATGTGGACAATTTTGAATAATTAATATATTTTTAAAATTTTATGACAGAATGTAATAAAAATATTATTAATGAATCCTTTTTATATAGAGGTTGCAAACCCATAGCTTATGGGTCAAACCATGCCAGCAGATATATTAGGACCAAACAGTGATTTTTAAAATTTGGAGGAGTTTGCAACCTTTCACAATCAAGAAAACCCTGTTGAGAACAGGCCTGATGGCCGCTCCTGTTCCCAGCCAGCTCTACTAGTTTACAACACAGGCCTGGCCCCTGTCTGCACTGACTAGTAATCTCTTGTCTACACAAACAGGGAAATCAAGCATACTCATTTCTCTACCTGTAAAGTCTTGAGTTTAACTTCTCCTAAGTAAAAGAAGGAAAATAAAACAATTTTTCTTTAGTAGAGCAAAACGTTAACACTAAGATTATAGAACATTAAACGCCTCTCCAACCCAAAACCTCTAACAGCTTTTTGTTCTTATGTACAAGATATAATGTAAATCCCTTGGTTTGACATTTCAAGGCTCTCCTCAAGCTAGACCCATTTCTTTTTGTCTAATGCAGTAAACTCTTTCACTTTCTAAACACCCTTTATATTTTACTTTACCTCTACATTCCTTTTCCAACCACTTTATTCCATAAGTAGGCTTATTATCTGGTACCACCTTTGTATCAGATACATACCCTTGTTCCACAAGGGCCTACATTAGGACCAAGTTTCTTGAAGGAAGGAATCTAGCCAAAGATTTCATTTATCAAAGTACTCAGTACATAGTAGGCACAAAATATGTCACATGTTGACAGAAAGATGATGAGCAAACAAAAAAATTATACAAATCTAAAATAATTTAAAATTAGATAACAGCATCCTCTTCCTCTCAATCCCAGCCAGATCCAAACACACTGAAATGCCTGACAAAATATAACCGGCAAAAGAGTAAATAAAGAGCTGAGTTAGAGACAAGTGAGGAAAACCCACAGTTGTGAGAAACAAAGAGGAAAGTCAAAGAGCGGAGAGCAGGAGCTGAAGCTAATATGAGTCAGGGAACCAATTACGGGTCTTAGTGGTTGTAATAAGGGGACTTTCTAACACGCATGCAGAGAGGTTATTTCAAGCCACAGGTCACATTTGGAAGAAACTTCATAAAGCCAAATTCAGGAAAAATCACCCTATCTGTAAAACCAGGAACACGAAAACTTAGCTCACGGGCCAGGAAGCCAAAGTACACTTGACATCAACCTAGGCAGTGGCGGAAAGTCACCGGAGGGAAATCAGAACCCTGTTAGGCGTGTACCACGCAGAGTGTGGGCCTAAATTCACACTGTCTTCATGGCTGAGAATCCCTACACCATCCCTAAGCCAAAAGATCTAAAAAGAAAAAGTGGTCCTGAACTGGTAGGGGCAGATGTGAACCTCTTTGCAGGGATGCTTCCACAACACGAGACTGACTAAACTCTTACTAAAGATGCGTCACAGGGGGTTCCCTGGTGGCTCAGTGGTTGAGAATCTGCCTGCTAATGCAGGGGACACGGGTTCGAGCCCTGGTCTGGGAGGATCCCACATGCCGCGGAGCAGCTAGGCCCGTGAGCCACAACTACTGAGCCTGCGCGTCTGGAGCCTGTGCTCCGCAACAAGAGAGGCCACGACAGTGAGAGGCCCGCGCACCGCGATGAAGAGTGGCCCCCGCTCGCCGCAACTAGAGAAAGCCCTCGCACAGAAACGAAGATCCGACACAGCCAAAAATAAATACATAAATAAATAAAGTATCCTTAATTAAAAAAAAAAAAAAGATGCATCACAGTACAAACTTACCCACCGTAAAAGAAAATGAACCACAGGGACGGACAGTCAGTAGGCAGACGCACTAAATGGAAGAATTTGCACCCTAAAAACAAGAAATAATAGAACACTCTGAACAAGACTTTTTCTGAAAGGACTAACAAAGCATGTATTAAAATAAATAAGGAGTTTCTGCAGCACATGCTCTAATGCTGACATACCGTGAGTTGACAAATCAGATTCACCTCAGGACATACAACACCAAGTGCTGAAGTATAGGACAGGTTGTAAATGTAGGGAAAATAATTATCTAGAATACCACCTCTTTATTCAAACATTTCACTTACCACAAGTATAAATATGTCAAATAAAAAAATTTACAAATGCACAAATATCAAATCTTTAACACCAAAACCTGAAATGAAATAGCTCTTTCTTTTACCACATACACTTTATTTCAAAATAGGTCCCCAGGTAAATTAAGAAGTGTAATTTTCTGAAGAAGCTACTTGGCCCATCTCTTTCTTAAAAGAGAAGTAATGAAACAAATTTAAACTGCAAAAATGAAATTTATGAAATAAAGAATAATGTACAAGTATCCAACTCAATTGACAGCTCAGCTAATCTGGAAGACTGTGGATGTTTTTATTCCTGGAAATCTTCAAGGGAAGGACAGAAACCCATCTGCCAAGGTGGATGGATGGGTCTGACTGTATAATCTATGGACATCACCTCTCTCTCCACAGTCTATAAATTGCTGCAACTGAGCTCCTTTTACTTTCTTTATAAAACTGCATTTATCAGAAAGTAATAGTTCTATAAAACCAAAGAAACATCTGCAAAATAAGATATCATCATTCATGTGAACATTCACAATCATTCTTGAAAAAAGGTTGATACAAATTGTGAAAGACAAATTCTATTTGACCTACCAAGCCACGAACTTTACAACTGTTTCCCAGCTAGCTTTTACCGTCATAGATTATGGGATAATATCAAAAACAGCAAGACTGTCGTGTGGGCAATATAATTTTTAAGCTGTTGTCAAAGTTAAGTAAAATTCTGCACTGAAGTAACATATGTAAAAGTGAGTTATAACTTTATAACATATAAAGAAGTTTACATTTACACATTTACATATGAAGAAGTTCAAACTTGTCAGTGGAGAAGAGAAATGTAAATGGATGCTTGATTTTTTCCAACTATGGATAACAATAACCTTTAGAGTTAATTTTTTGTGAGATAAAGCTAAAATGACAAAAAATTTTAAAAGAAGGAAAAGCAGTGTAAAAAAAAAAAAAAAATTGGAAAAGCAAATGTATTTATTTTTTTCCAGCCATACTATTTGGAAAAATGTAATGAAGTTAAAACCTGTTTTTGAAAACAAACACGGCATAGAAATAAAAAAGGGAAATGTGTAAACCGATTATTAACATCCTTCTTGATTCTAAACTCCTTTCCAGTCAACCAAGATGACACATAAAAGGGTTTGGGGGTTAGGTACGAACATATGGAGAAGAAAGGATAGCTCACTGTACTTTTCCCTGGGAAATGAAGCTGAAAAAGGGAATAGAGCCGCAGTTTCAGGACTCATGTGGGCAGCAACGACCAATGCAGAAGTTTAAATTGTCCATGTACTATCTGGACTTTTGCCAAGGCATTGAGGCAATTTGTGATTACCAGTGAATATCCCAATGGGCACTGAACCAAATGCAAAAGATACAATAACTCCCCTTTAGGAGGAGAATGGAATTCAAAGACAAAATGATTTTTCCCACCTGGTGCAAATAAACAAATATTAGTCTGGTACACTAAATTTGTCCAAGAGGGTGACTATACGATATACCTTTTGGGAGGTATATACCTTTCTTTTCCAGTTCATTCAAAAAGCTACATAATACAAGGATCATTTTTACAGTGAAATGTCTGTAATATATTAAATATGCTTTTCAAATAATTTTGACTATAATAAAACATTTGAGCAAAACAAAAAAAAGCTACATTAATTTTAAGGATTCTCACAATACATAAAAATATCATTTTCCATTTAACAAAAAGTCTGAAATAGAAATAGGGTGATCTTTATTTTACAAGTTATTTTATCTAATCAATTGTCAACAATGATTACGAAGTAAGAAATTCCCCGGGCTTCCCTGGTGGCGCAGTGGTTGAGAGTCCTCCTGCCGATGCAGGGGACATGGGTTAGTGCCCCCGGTCCAGGAAGATCCCACATGCCGCGGAGCGGCTGGGCCCGTGAGCCATGGCCGCTGAGCCTGTGCGTCCGGAGCCTGTGCTCCGCAACGGGAGAGGCCACAACAGTGAGAGGCCCGCGTACCGCAAACAAAACAAAAAAAAACAAAAAAAACCTTGTACTCCTTGGGCTTCCCTGGTGGCGCAGT
>RJWK010052470.1:0-15639 GCA_004363435.1 Platanista minor | reverse complement strand
AAAAAAAAAAAAAAAAAAAAAAAAAAAACTACAATGAGGTATGACCTCACAGAAGTCAAAATGGCCATCATTAAAAATTTACAAAAATTAAATGCTGGAGAGGGTGTGGAGAAAAGGGAACCCTCTTGCACTGTTGGTTGGAATGTAAATTGTTATAGCCATTATGGAGGACAGTATGGAAGTTCCTTAAAATACTAAAAATAGAACTACCATACGACTCAGCAATCACAGTACTGGGCATATACCCTGAGAAAACCATAATTCAAAGAGTCATGTACCACAATGTTCGTTGAAGCTCTATTTATGATAGCCAAGACATGGAAGCAACTTAAATGTCCATCGAGAGATGAATGGATAAAGAAGATGTAGCCATGTATACAATGGAATATTACTTAGCCATAAAATGAAATAAAATTGAGTTATTTTTAGTGAGGTGGATGGACATGTAGTCTGTCATACAGAGGGAAGTAAGTCAGGAAGAGAAAAACAAATACTGTATGGTAACACATATGTATGGAATGAAAAATAAAAATGCTTCCTAAGAACCTATGTGCAGGATAGGAATAAAGACACAGACATACAGCATGGACTTGAGGACATGGGGATGTGGAATGGTAAGCTCTGCTGAAATTAGAGAGTGACATGTACTTATATGTACTACCAAATGCAAAATAGATGGCCAGTGAGAAGCAGCCACATAGCACAGGGAGATCAGCTCAGTGCTTTGTGACCACCTAGAGAGGTGGGATACTGTGGATGGGAGGGAGACACAAGAGGGAGGGGATATGGGGATATATGTATATGTATAGCTGAGTCATTTGTTATAAAGCAGAAACTAACACACCATTGTAAAGCTATTATACTCCAATAAAAATGTTAAAAAAAAAAAAAAGAAAAGAAAACCAGTATATCAAGTTAATGAATTTAGTACTTTTCTATGACGGGAAGAAACAAGAGCCTGGGTTCATTGAAATTATTCCTTTGATGTTCACCTCAGCTATCTGGGGTCAGTATCCTTTATTTTCCTATCCCAATTATCCTAGGGTGCACTGTTGGCGGTGGCTGCAGTGGCTGATTGCTTGATGGTGAGCATCCTGTTTTAATCCTGAGTTCCCTCAGGGCTCACCATTAGTTTGGCTGTAATGTGATGGCTTGATGGCTGCAATATACTTTGTTTACTGATATGGCAGGCAACATTTTTTCATTGACACATTCAATCTAAAAGTTGTTATTTCAGTTGCAAAAGTCCAATTTATTTGTGACAGTGTTTCTCAAAATATGGTCTACAGTCCAGTAGTACTCAGAATGGGTAGATTAACAATCCTTACAACTGATTTCATAAGAAAAACTATTTCCACCAGGAGGGGCAACTTCTGCAAAAGGATATCTAAAGCCATATAGCTTCATAAAAAGTTATCAGTTTTAGAATAAATATGAATTGTTTCTTGACTCTGACCTTGACTCAATGGTATTAATTTGACCCCTCTCCCTTCTCCTTGAAAAATGCTTTTTTGTTTGTTTGTTTTGTTAAGTATAAATTTATTATGAACATTGAGATATCAAAGATCTTATTGCATTTTCCCTCCATTTTTCATGATTCCTTTCAGGTATCAAACCCACCATCTTTTTATTTCCTCTGTTGGCTTGGCTTTTCTGGGAGAGGAGATTTGTATCTGCTTCTATATGGGTGGAACTATGTTCAGGTGGTCCACCTTCAGAATGGACCATCTCAACCATCTCTTAGACTTTGGTGGTGACACTCTGCCCTGCCTTTGGGCTTACCTGTATGAGAGGAAATGGCTGGGCAGCTTCTCAGTGGCAGTAGTACTCCATCATCTTCTCTAAGCCTAAGAATGTTAAATTTATGATCTAAACACTATAAGAATGAGGCTCATCTGCATCACTGAGCAGTGATGCAGTGCTGTTTTGTGCAGCACTTTGGCACAAAACAACAGGCTGGTTTTGTGCCAAAGTGGAACCAGAGAGTGGCCATTTTGCAGTCAGGTTACTCCAGTTGTCTTAACAACAGTATTGTTGCCAACTGGCAAAGGTAAGGTGAATTGATAGGAGGCTGACTTGCAAATAGTCAAACCAATCAGTCATACAGACATAAGCAGTATAAAATGGAGGTCAGCTCAGCTGGCAAGCAGTGAAGGGTGGTGCGGCTCTGGGTTATTTACATGAAATGACACACATGTGAAAGGGAGAAGGAAACTACTTTAGTCAAGAGCACTGAAACTGGGAATTCATAAAGATTCTGAAAAGAGGCTTGGAGAGTATTTAGTCCAACCTCTTTCTGTTATATACAAAGAGAGCGAGGTAAAGATAAATTAATAAATTAGCCAGCATCATTACAGTTTAGGAGAGAGCCAGGATTAGAACACAGGATTCTAACTTCTGATTCATTCCTTTTACCATAACCAAGGGAAGGGTGCTCTGTACTTCCTTCCAATATTCCCTTTCCCTAACATTGCAAATGAGAGAGTCATATATTCTACCTCACCCCAAGGCAGGTGTGAACTGATGAACGGGTACGTAAGAAGATGAGGGAAATATCAGCCTCACAAAGAGGTAACATTGATATCCATGATATCTAGTAGTGGAAGTGGAACATGGGGAAGAGTGTCTTCCACTTAAAGACAATGTTTAGCTCAGAGTTCAGAATCAGACTCTATTGTACATCTTACTACAATTATACATGTGAAGTTATTCTTAAAAATAGCTGTATGCATGTTTAGCACTAAAGAAAAAAGGTTTCAAAAGTCTCATGGATGTTGTGCTTAGTGACACCTAAGTAATTTAATTTAATGCCATCTAAGTAGTTTTTAAATGCTTATGGTATTTCTAAACAGTGGATTGCTAGCTTTCTAGTAGGTAAAATTGGGAACTTTGTGGTCTGCTGTCTTGCAAGAACTAATCAGATAAGAGAGACAGCCTCATCTGTTACAGATAAACCCTAGTCCATAACCTTATAACACATTTTTTAAAAATGCTCTTGCTTTTGTACATTTGTTCCTATAATATTAATAATCAGCAAACAAGAAACAAAAACAGACAAGTAAAAAGCCCTGACAAAGTAAGTCGTACATTTTATTGGCCATATGCCTTTTTATTTGGTGCTTAAGCAATGTGTAAACTTCCTCACATTTTTTGAATTCTTTGAAAAAAGTATAAACCATGAAAATACTTGAAATTGCATTTATCTTCTTTATTTCTATTTTTGCCAAATCATTTGGTGAAAGAAATATGTTTTTAACTCCTCAAAGCTTATGGCTTTTACTTATCTATTCCTTAAGAAAGTCAGGTGCTCAATTATATTTATGTTTGTTATATTATCTAACACTTTAATTAAAAGTTCATAAAGGAGGGCTTCCCTGGTGGCGCAGTGGTTGAGAGTCCGCCTGTCGATGCAGGGGACACGGGTTCGTGCCCCAGTCCGGGAAGATCCCACATACCGCGAAGCGGCTGCGCCCGTGAGCCATGGCCGCTGAGCCTGCGCGTCCGGAGCCTGTGCTCCCCAACGGGAGAGGCCACAACAGTGAGAGGCCCGCGTACAGCAAAAAAAAAAAAAAAAAGTTCATAAAGGAATCAGAAAAGTTGGTGAATACCTGTGAGAGAAGGGTGCATACATTTTCCCCATAACTACTACCATATACTTGGGTGTTTTAAGAGGAAAAAGAAATCCCAGGAATGACTTTTATAGCCATGCTCCTATGACTGCATTTATCATGTGTCAGAACATTATCAGTGATTATACCTTACTGAATAAGCAGATTGCTCACCCGATCTCCATATTGTGGGCACAAAGATAAATCTCATTTTATGTTATGCTTGGTTACAGAAAAAGAGTTACATTGTGTTGTTCTTAGGGACACGAGGATACATATCCATTGTAATCATCCGTAAAAATTACATAAAGTTGAGCCACTAAGAGCTTGCTGGGCCTCTGCAAAATCTGGACAGTGTGCTTTGGCCCATTTCATGTAGACTTGAAAAATATATATATCCCTGAGTGACTTGCCTCTAGACCTTTAGAAATGAGACAAATTTGTGGATTTTCTTCCTGAGAATCATATTACAAAGGAGAAGTACTGATTTTATTTAATTCAGGCAAAACTGGTTATTTATTTTTACTTATGACTATTATAAAAATGGGCTGATGTGGGCTTCCCTGGTGGCGCAGTGGTTGAGAGTCCACCTGTCGATGCGGGGGACGCGGGTTCGTGCCCCGGTTCGGGAGGATCCCACATGCCGCGGAGCTGCTGGGCCCGTGAGACTTGGCCTCTGGGCCTACGCGTCCAGGGCCTGTGCTCCGCCACGGGAGAGGCCACAACAGTGAGAGGCCCGTGTAACGCAAAAAAATAAATTAAAAAAAAAAAAGGGTTGATCTGCCTTGTTATGATCAAATAAGAATGATCTATAATGATTTCCTGGGTATTGAATAGAATCCAAACCATATTGGGGTCAGCAGTGTTAGACAATTTCTCACTGTTTAGAGGTGGCGAAAGGATGAACACAGCTTGTGGATAGCATGTCTGATTAGAGCAATAAACTTTGGCTGTGCCTGCATTTTTATTAGAAGCACAAAGGAATCAGAAGCCTCATTTAAGAAATGATAATGATGTGGACTTAGATGGCCATAATAAACTTGTAATTATTTTTCAGTCAGTTGGCTTATTTGATAATTCCTGGAATGAAATATTCAACTGAATCAACATTTATCAGACACACAGACACACACAGACACACACACAACCAAAATAAAGCACTATATTAGTGTCAAATGCCTTTGACTTCCAGTACCCCAAAGGATAGTGCGTCTAAAACTATGTGAAATGAAATTTTACATATATTTATCAAACATTTATAGAATATTTGATTTTATTATTCAACTCCCTAACATTCAGGATGAGAAAACTGAGGGCTATTTCTCTATTAACTCTATTATTTCTCTCTGTGCCTCCCAAGTCCCAAATCAGTACGCAAGTCACTAAACAATACTGGTATCTATTACAGATATTGTAGGAAATGATTTAGGACAGTCTTTATCCACAGTGCTTCAATCTGTTTTGGTTTTAGTCTACCTTGTTTTTTCATTTCAGGTCTCAGTCTCAATTTTACCCTTTAGAAAGAACTGTAGTGACAACCCTGTCATTCATCTCTTCATTACTCTTTCACTATATCCTGTCTATTTTAATCCTAGCATTTAGACAACTCTCTGATTATTTTGTTTATGTATTTGTCTACAGGTTTATTTCACTCTTCTTACCAATATGAAAGTTCCCTGAGCAGGATTCACATCTGTGTTTTTCACCACTCTATCTTTAGAACATAGTGTCTGGGGCCATGTAGGTGCTTGATTCATTTGTGAACATTGAATAAAATTATAGAGAATGAGATAGAAAGAGAAAAAAATTAATAGTGTTTAAAATCCAGAGGGTAAAGAATCAAGAATGCGAATTGGCATAATATTTAGCAGAATATTTATATACTCTGTAGAGACATAAAAAATGTACCCTTTGTGTGTGTGTTTGTGTGCATGTCAGGCATGAGGTAGTAGATGAAAGAGAAATTGAGAATGTTTGGAAAAAATCAAAAAAGCTTGATAAAAGGGGTCTATGGTAGGCTGAATAAATGCCCCTAATGATGTCCACATCCTGATCCTTAGAACTCATGAATATGTTAGCTTCCATGGCAAAGGAGATTCTGCAGATGTAATTATGTTAAGTATATTGAGATGGGAAGATTATCCTGGATTATCCAGGTGGGCCCAATGTAATCACAAGGGTCCTTATAAGAGAGATTCAAAAGAGAGTCACAGAAGATATAATGATGGAAACAGAGGTGATAGATAGAAAGGGAAAGAGACAAAGAGTTGAAGATGTTATGCTGCTGGCTTTGATGATGGAAAATGGAACCATGAGACAAGGAATACAGCTGACCTGTAAAAGCTGGAATGGACAAGGAAGTCCGTTCTCTTTTAGAGCCTCCAGAAGCAGTGTGGCCCTGCCAACTCTTCTTAGATTTCTGACCTCCAGAATTATAAGTTAGTGTTGTTTTAAGCCACTGAGTTTATTGTAATTTGTTATAGCACCAACAGGAAACTAATATGGGATCTTATTAAATATATTCCTTAAATGGTAGTTCTTTTACCCTTTTTAAATTTATTTTTTGAAAAGAATAACACATACTCACTGCAGAAAACTTGGAAAATGCAGAAAATGTATATACAAGAAAATAAAATTACCTTTAATCCTATCACCCAGAGAAAGAAGTATTAACATTGTATGTTTTAGTTTTATAAATGGACTTTTGACAAATGAAGACAGGAAAGAGGGATATTAGAGCTGACATTAAAAGCACTTTGTCATACTGAAATGAACATTTAGTTAATTTTCAAATTACATGTCATATTTAATTATTATTTTCTTAGCCTTAAGTATAATAGAAATTAGTGTGATAAAGAAAAATGAATTAGAAAAAACTTATATCTACTGCCCTCCCCTTTATCAGGTGAATTTCTCTTATAAAGCCCTGGGCATGGCAGAGATGTCATTGCTCACTTTGTCTTACCATCACATTTCATCCCAGAGAGCGTGAGTATTAGCCCAAAGTTACAGAATGAAGTTGGCAGTCTTAGTGCCTAGCTCTATCCCTCACACGACCTTTCTCTTCCCTGGAACTCAATTTACCCATTAAACATCTGTCAGCATATCTTGAAAGCCCTTTCTAGCTCTAACTTCCTAGGGCCCAATTTAAAGCTCTTTAAGAAGAACTTGTATTATTTCAATTTCAGTTACACTTGTTTGTTCCCAAGGGACTCTAGTGAGTACTCCTCTGTTTCCCCAAATCGCATTTCATTACTGAAGGAGTTAAAGAAATAAATTACTACTTTCTGGGAGACACTGACAAGACTGTGAAGAAATTGGCAGCCTACAATATTTTCATACTGGATACATTTTCAACTAACCTTTTAGTTCTTAGAATTTTGTTCAGAACGTCAAACAAATTTCAGTAGAAATGTTGAATTACTACTTACTATAATCATTTCAAGCTTACAAGGCTGGGAGTGGCAAAAGGAGTGTTAAAAACACAAATCATAACTGCATTCACCTGGGTTCTATAAAATGGGAGTGTGGATGGCCCTAAGTTTTTATCTCACATTCAGAGTCTAAGAAGATAGAGAAATTTTTGAGAAATCAAACAGACTGAAGTTGTGTCTGCATATACAAACTGATTGTTGGGGAACTCGGGGTGGAATTAGATTAAACTGCTATTTAGAATACAAATATTCAATTTTAAAGTAATGGGTCTTGATGAATTCAACTCCTTTTCTGAATTCTGTATGTGCAAAGACCCTAAAATTAGTGTGAATAGCAAAATCCCTTTACCTTTTGCAGATTGCCCTCTTGAGTCCTTCCTGAGGGAAGAACTGCTCCCCTGGTATAGCAGAGAGTAGATGAGTGTTTTGAAGAGCCATTCGGTTTATTATTTACAGTAATGATGAAAACATTGAGTTGAATAATTTAAAGGTCTGGATGAGTCATTCAGAACCAGGATCTGAATGACAGCTACTCACATATGAAACAATCTTGAGCTTAAAATATTCTGCCTTGACTGGGTAGGTCAGAACAAGTAAAAAGTTGAAGGGATGATAAAGCTATTAGAAAAAAATGTTTAGAGATCTGAGAGCCATTTTTTGTAACACAGACCTCTATTTCATGAATAGAGAGAAAGGTCAAGGATATTGCTATTTGGCAAGAAGAAAAATATTTGCTTCTAATACAAAGACTAAAATATATTATGTATTTCATAACTGTTAAAGGTTTAATAAATCAAGCTCTGGATTAGTACAACCAGGATTGACTCTTGGTGATGGACCCACTGTGTGTGTAAGACCAAGAAAATGGCTTATGTTCACTTTCTTGCCTATACAGTGGGGCTATTAGTAGCACATGATGGTCCATTCCTGGAGAGTTTTAGGAGAGATGAAGTGAGATAATACATGTGGTTCCTGGGAAACAGTAAGGGTACAATAACTGTTAGCTTTTCATAGCAGTAGTAGTATTTGTAAAATACATCCTGAGCAATTCTTATGGGCAAACAGCAAGCTAGAATTTAAAGACAGAATGCCATAATTGAAAAGAATGTTAAAAAGAATATATATATATATATATATATATATATACATATATATATATATATATATATATATATATAACTGAATCAAATTGCTTAACACCAGAAACTAACACACCGTTGTTAATCAACTATACTCCAATATAAAATAAATTTTTTTTAATGAAAAGAAAGAAGGAAAGAGAAAAAGAAAAAGAAAATCTCACTTGTGGAGAGCCCTTTCAGTCCATGTCCAAAGTACCAGCCTACTCTTCCCAATAGGCTGCGCTATGGATTTTGGACTTGTCTAGCCAGGCCCCCAATCGTGTAAGTGGGTTCCTTGCAATAAATCTCACTATATATATATATATATATATATATATATATATATATATATATATATATATATGATTATATGTGAGGGAAATGCATAGAAGACTATTTCAAGTCCAAGTGAGATGCAGAGAGAGCTTTATTTAAGATAGTAAAAGTGGTGGTGGAGAGACAAATATAAATCTGAAGGAAAGGGGTTTCAATTCTCAGAAAAATGTGGAAAGTGAAAGAGACAGAAATGTAAAGAATCAACTAATTAATGGTTGGTTATAATTTGGATTAACTGTTTTAATCACTGCTTCTATTAATCAAGATAAAGCATGCACATGGAGCTTGGATTGGGAAGTGGGGAGAGATTGTGTTCTGTTTTAGAAATGAGTGTGAAGTGGTTAGCTTTCCTAATCGAGGAAGACCAGATGCCAAGTGCAATTACAGATGAGTAAGTAAGGAGACAAGTCTTTCAGGACCGTGCTTATTTGGGGGTTGTCAAATCTGCAGGAGCTAGATGAGACCTGGGCAGCCAATGTACTTCACCAGAGATACACTTACAAAGAAGTTTGGGGTAAAAAGCATTGTCTCTACTGGAAGTGAAAACTTAGATGTGCAACTTGTATTTATTTAAATGCAAAGGTAAATGGGGTAGAATGCAAACAATTGGTGTCTCTCTATAAAGATTATGGGGGAATTACTTGTAATATTCTTACAACTTTTCTCTAAGCTTGAAATTTTATTAAAATGAGAATGTTACCAAAAAAAGCCTTCTCCATAACTTTGTCAACAGAAATGCTACCAAATAATTACTCATGAATGATTTCAAATCTAAAATTTTGTGTAGAATGGAGCCAACTGACCAGTTGGATGAATTATTTTTCTTTTATTTTCTTTATTAATCTTTTTTGCTAATGTTGCCAATATAAGATTTTAGCTTCAACTTTAAATTTTCTGGTTAGGATTAATAAAAATTGACTAGTTGTGTGATACTTTGGAATTTACTTGTCATGTAGAGTGAGGAATTAAGTGAGCTTGTTTTTATTCCAGTCAATGAATATCAGTTAGATTTCTTCATGAAAATGAAGGAAGGAATAGAGGGATCAGTGTAGTTATGGGAATTCAAGTCTGTGAGTTTGGCACTGTTAGATGTATGCTCATATTAAGAGGACTCAGTTCATTTACAATCTCTGACTTGGGGCTCTTCCTTGGTAAATGTCACAGAAAATGACATAGCCCATTTTTTTTCTGGAACACTTTCCCATTTCATTTAGCTTGAGAAAACCTACTGGAGCCAAAGGGCTTGGAGGAACTCCATACTTTTATTTGTTTTCTTTGGGAGGATAAGTTTAAGAGACAAGTTATTTTGGTTCTCTGTGCATGGTCAGAATGTACCAGCCAGAAGGACATTTTTATGCATTTTCCTATACAAGATGAAGGGGAATTTGTTATTAGAATATCAGTTCCAGTACAGATATCTCTTAAAATTGTTCATTTAATAATGTCTTCTGTCATCTGGCCTTTAAACACAAGTGTATATTTGAAAATGAAATTCACAAAATTAATTTTTAATAAGTTAAAACATCTGAAAGAATAATTTCATTTAAACTTGCTAAAAGTTTTCAAAGAGCATTTTAATAATAACATTTAATTTGATTGTGGAAAAAATTTATAATTTACATTAGACCTTACATTTTTTCCCGATAACCTCATCCTGTGATACACTGTATGATATAATTACTTTGTGTAGTTTTTAGTCAACATTTCTTGGTGGCAAATCCCACCAGTGTTTGCTTCATCTACATGTTCTTGTTAGAATTATGCAACCATACTAAACCTCAGTTTCCTCCAAATGAAGATATTAGCAGCACCTACATCATCAGCTTATTGTGAGTATTAAATGAGATACTGCACATGAAATATTTAGCATGGTACCCAGTCTATTCTAAGTGATCAATATACATAGCTATTATTATCTTAACATGAAAGCCTTAACAATTTTATCCTTTCTGACCAAATGTATATTTTAGTTTAGTAACACAATAAATCAACATAGTCACATTGATCAATAAACCCTTTATTTATTTTTTTTATTTTCTGGCCAATTTAATTGAACTCACAATGATGTTTTGTACCATAACCAATCAATCATATAATCATTCAGTTTTTGAAAACCACCATATGTCTCTTTCTTAGCCATTGTAGAAGATACAACATTTATGTTTCTCCCTCAGGGTTACCCTTTTAGCTAGGAACTGAACACACAGTTACTGTTTGGATGTTCCATGAAGAACCTGTTACACCTCTCAATTATTTCAATACTGTTTAATTCAACATGCTCTGTTTTCATACATGAGGGATATACAGATTATAAAGGCTCAGGCGATATCCTTAAGAGTCAGTCTGGTGGGGAAAATGAATGATCCTAGTACAGTATTATATGTAGCACTTTAAAAGTATATGTATGGCAAGATATTAGCAGAGGGTGAAAGAGAAGAAAACTATGAATTATTCCTAGTAGATCCAAGAGGGTTAGATTGAGAATGAAGAGCCTGAGCTGGGATCTGAATGATTGAGTAAGCACTCAGTTTGGAATTCCAGGCAGAAAGAAGAGCCTATGTAAATACATGAAGGAATGAAATAGCAAGAATGTGCAGAACAAGAACTAACTATTATTTGGTTGCAGAGTATTAAGTGGGTAGAGGAAAAAAATTGGGCATAGATGATATAGGCAAAATAATATGATACTTCTTGATTATTCCCATTTCTACCACATTTCTTTATAGGAAATCTAGTTCTCCCTTCTCATTGAGTTTATAGGAAAATACATTTTTCCCCATCTGTTATTTCCCTGCTCCATATGAGACAATAGCGTGTGTATTCAATGTGGGTAATTTCCTTGGATGCAGGCATGTGGGACTGGACTTCTCCAAACAATAAATTATAATTTTACTAATGTCTCTCTGCTGATCTCTAATGGAGCTTCTATTCACTATTCCATTAGTCCCAGAGCTACAGTGATTCCTCCTGTATAGCTCTGAGGGATTTTTTAATCTCCTCTAGTGCTGTCAAATCAACTTTTGATTCTTTCTGAAAGACTATTTTGAAGGAGTTTCTGAGGCCCACCAAATAGCACCTGTATGACACCTGCCACTTTTTGGGAAATTATCCAAAGTTTCCTATCTTAACCTCTGAGAAACAAGCCTGTGAAATAGCCCATGCTGTCAAAAATCTTTGTTGATTTCAGCCTTTTCTTGCTATGTTCCAAGTCAGGTCAAATTTTACTATAGTAGCTAAGAGAAAGTTCTAAAGTTATCTATAGGATCCTGCTGTGGGGGATGGTTTCTTGGCAGCACGCTGATTCAGTGTTGTGGAAAGTTTGGCCAAAACACAAAGTTCATTTTTACACAGTTATTTCTTCATTTACATAGGGCAGAGAAATATATGTAAAATTGTCTGAAATAGTCTTGAGTTTCCCATTTTCCTCCAAATTGAACAGGCAAACAGGTATAGATTTCTGGGCCTTACTCTTGACCAACTAAATCAACATTTCAAGTAGGGGACACAGAATCTGCCTTTTAAAACAACACCATAGTGATTCTTTATTTTTTTATTTTTTTATTTTTTTGCGGTACGTGGGCCTCTCACTGTTGTGGCCTCTCCCACTGAGGAGCACAGGCTCCGGACGCACAGGCTCAGCGGCCATGGCTCACGGGCCCAGCCGCTCCACGGCATGCGGGATCTTCCCCGGACCAGGGCATGAACCCGTGTCCCCTGCATCGGCAGGCGGACTCTCAGCCACCGCGCCACCAGGGAAGCCCCCCCACAGTGATTCTTTTGCTTGATAAAATTTTAGGAGATCTAATATAAAGTAAAAAATCTGAGCTACTGAAGAGTTTTGAAAGTTGTGTTTTGGGAAGATTAATGTGCTAGCATAGTATAAGATGAATTGGATCAAGGAGAAATTGGGGGCCATAAGACAGAAAGTTATTGCACTTCTAAAGCAGGTATATAAGCAATATTGCTTTGAAATATTTTTATACACTTCTTTTACATACCTAGAAGTATAATTGTTAGATAGTAATATATAAATATATTTATCTTTTGTAGATTCTGTCAGTTTACTGGCCTATACTTGTGTATATGAATGTTTGATTTAAAATCAAATTAGCACTGCAGATCTGTGAGGAAAATGGTAATCCTCTAACAAATATCACTAGAACAATTAGATATATGTATTTTTTTTTTAATGAACCTTAATCCCTACCTCATACTATATACAAAAATCAGTGTCAGGTGGTTAGTAGTTTTAAATATCAAAGTTTAAAAAATAAAGCTTCAAGAAATTCTATTAGAAAATATTATGTACTGTCAAGATTTTTAGGCAGAAAAAAACTTTTTATAGTCTATAGAAAGTGTGATACATAAAGGAAAATATG
This sequence comes from Platanista minor, assembly GCA_004363435.1. Classification (NCBI taxonomy): domain Eukaryota; kingdom Metazoa; phylum Chordata; class Mammalia; order Artiodactyla; family Platanistidae; genus Platanista; species Platanista minor. Next base: position 2,761 of record RJWK010052470.1, on the reverse strand, counting down.
AAGTATAACTACATTAATATTAAGAACTTCTCTTAAAAGCACCAAATGGAAGATATTTACATATGTGTAACTTGAACAGGGCATGAATCCAGAATATAGAAGATCTACAAATAAATAGGGAAGAGGCGGCATAATAAAATTTGTGCCAGAGTCTGGAATGGGCACTTTATAAAAGAAGGTATCCCAATAATATAAATAAATAAATAAACACCTGAAGTTAAACCCCAAATTAAATGTCCCTGTACACACATCAGATTCTTTAAAATTCATTGCAGAGGAAGAAGAACCCTGAGTTCTCTTATACACTGTTGGTGGAAACATTAGTGGGCACAACCACTTATAAGAACTTTTTGACATTATTTACAAAAGTTATAGACACTCATCTGAATCTACACCCAACAATATGTACCTCATGAGACAGGTACAAGAATGCTCATGACAGTTTTATTCATATTAGGACCAACATAAAAACAACTCAAATGGTTTGTCAATAATAGTACAGACTGATAATTTGGTGTGTCAAAGGATAGATTGCTATAAAGCAGGGGTTAGCAAACTTTTTCTCAAGGGGGAGTGAGGGAGCAGTAGGGGAAGGGACATTGTGGACAGGGAGGCTTTAGGCAGTCATCAGCCTTCTGTTTCATTACCTGAATGTAGTTTATCCATTTGTTTCATTGAGCAATACATTTTTGTGCAATTTTTTGAAATATGTTATATTTAACAATGAAAATGGTTTAAAACAATAAACAAACTCATTAAACATTTAATAAAGAATTCTTGGGCTTCCCTGGTGGAGCAGTGGTTGAGAGTCTGCCTGCCGATGCAGGGGACGCAGGTTCGTGCCCCGGTCCGGGAAGATCCCACATGCCACAGAGCAGCTGGGCCCGTGAGCCATGGCCGCTGAGCCTGCACATCCGGAGCCTGTGCTCCACAACGGGAGAGGCCACAACAGTGAGAGACCCGCGTATCGCAAAAAAAAAAAGAAAGAAAAAAAAGAAAGAATTCTTACATTAGAAATAGGAGGGAGATATTGTGGGATGGAAGAAAACCTACAGCTCCAAAAACAGAGTATTTTGGGAAATATGAAGTTAAATTCACTTATTTTCACAATATTTTAAAAATCACAATGGTGGCCTTGAATAAATGAGAGGTAAGTAGAATTAGGGCTTTGGAGTTGGCAGCTCACTTTGCAGGACAATATACTTTAATGATAACACAGCTTTGTTTGGACAGGGGTTGGGAAGAGTGGTTTCTTTCTTTTTTTATTTCTTTTTTTTCCTTCCAGTTTTATTGAGACATAATTGATATACAACATTGTATAAGCTTAAGGTGTACAGCATAATGGTTTGACTTACATACATCATGAAATGATTATTAAAATAAGTTTAGTGAGCATCCATCAGGTTATATATACACAAAATTTTAAAAATAGAAAAAAAAAATTCCTTGTAATGAGAACTCAGGTTTCACTCTCTTAACTTTCATATGTAAACATATGAAAGTTAAGAGTATATTTCTCACGTTGTGATTACATCCCTTGTACTTATTTATCTTGTAACTGGAAGTCTGTACCTTTTGACCACCTTCATCTAATTGCCTCTCCCCCTCCCCTGGCATCTGGTAACCACAAATCTGATCTTTTTCTATCAGTTTGTAAGTTTGCTTGTTTGGGTTTTGAAGTGTAGTTGACCTACAGCACTATGTTAGTTCCTGTTACACAACATAGTGATTCAATATTTCTATACTTTTCAAAATGATCACCATGATACGTCTAGTTACAATATGTCAACATAAAAAGGTATTACATAGTTATTGACTATATTTCCCACACTGTATATTTCATACCCTGACTCATTTATTTTGCAGCTGGAAGTTTGTAACTCTTATCTCCCTCATCTTTTTCTTTTCTCCCCCTACCTCCCTCTTCTCTGGCAACCACCTGTTTGTTCTCTGTATCTATAACTCTGTTTCTGTTTTTTATGTTAGTTCATTTGTGTTGTTTTTAAATTTCACATATAAGTGAAATCATACAGTATTTGTCTTTGTCTGACATTTCATTTAGCATAGTACCTTCTAGGTCTATCTATGTTGTTGCAAATGGCAAGATTTCATTTTTTTTTTTGGCTGAGTAATATTCCATTGTATACACACCACAACTTCTTTATCCATTTATCTGTCGATGGGCATTTCAGTTGCTCTCATATCTCAGCTATTGTAAATAATGCTGTAATAAACACGGGGTGAGTGTATATTTTCTAATTAGTGTTTTAATTTTCTTCAGATAAATAACCAGGAGTAGAATTACTGGGTCATATGGTAGTTCTATTTTTAATTTTTTGAGGGAACTCTATACTGTTTTCCACAGTGGCTGCACCAGTTTACATTCCCATCAGCTGTGCACAGTGAGTCCACTTTCTCCATATCCTCACCTACATTTGTTATTTATTGTCTTTTTGATAATAGCCATTCCAACAAGTGTGAAGTCATATCTCATTGTGGTTTTCATTTGCATTTCTCTGGTGATTAAAGATATTGATCATCTTTTTCTGTGTCTGTTAGTCATCTATATATCTTCCTTGGAAAAATGTCTATTCAGATCCTCTGCCCATTTTTAATTTTTTTTTTTTGATGTTGAGTTTTATGAGTTCTTTGTATATATTGGATATTAACCTCTTATTGGATATACTATTTACAAATATCTTCTCTAACTCAGTAGGTGGACTTTTCATTTTCTTGGTAGTTTCCTTTGCTGTGCTAAATC
>RJWK010052469.1:0-15637 GCA_004363435.1 Platanista minor | reverse complement strand
GCCGCGTTTCCGGTCCCAGGCACGGTGGAAGGCGGATGGCGGATGTCCGAGTTAGTGCTGCCTCACTCACTGAGACCGTAAAAGGGCAGGAGCAATGTCTGGGCCAGCCGCCCCGCCCCCAGTCCCCGAGGCCCTGGCCCTCCCACAAGGCCCCCCTACTGCTGGCCACGACCAAACCTCCCACCTCCTGGGAGGTGGGCAGAAGTCGAGCTGATGGCTGTCCCACCAGAGGGTTACTCCCACCTCCCGACGGGTCTTCCCTTCTGATGGCCACACCCGACTTACTGGGCTGTGCCCCTTCTCCCAGGACAGCTAGGAAGGATTCAGAAAGACCCATGGCCTTGTCTGGGGGCAGCTGGGGAAACTGAGGCTCAAAGAGAGAAAGGCCTGGCCCAAGATCCCTCAGAAATTCCTAAGCATTATTGAGGGAGGGGAGGGGGCTGGGATCCTCTGATTTCTGGTTGATTTGGCTGGGGACAGTCTTGGGGGCAGTTGGAAGAGAGGATGTTAAGATGGAAAATTACAAGATACAGTTCCTTTTCTCTCAGTTTGACAAATATTTGTTGAGTGTCTGCTGTGTCCGGGACTCTAAGCTGGAATTCTGGGAAGTGGGGCAGAGGTCTGAGAATCTCAGGGCAGAAGGGACTCAAGAAGTATTTGGTTCATTTCTTTCCTCTTCCAATAATAGTAGTTATTATTGTTGTTTTAATTTTTTTTTAAATAATGAGAGACCATTTGATCAAGCATCTACTTTGTGCCAGGCACTGTACAAGGTGCCTGATTCAATTTAATCCTCACAGCTATTCTAAGAGATTGATACTATTAGGACCATCCCCCTTCCCCAGATGGGAAAACTGAGGCACAGAGAGATTAAGCAAATTGCCTATTAAAGTCAGATTGGAAGTGGGCAAGCCTGAATTTGAACCCAGGCCTCTTTCCAGACTATTATACTATTAGAGAAGAAGGAAAATCAAACCTTTAGTGGTCTTTAAAAAAATAATAATAATACAAGTAACGTGCTTTCACTGTACAAACCCTTAAGATAATGCTGATAAACACAAAGGAACCCAGTTACCTCCTTAATCACTTATGGGGAACTGAGGCCTGTCAGGGAGGAAGGACTAGAGTGAACCCATACAAGCCCTGCAGACCCTACATCTGAGTTTCTATCCAGGGTTTCTTCAAAGAAGATTTGTAGTTTGGAAAGGTTGTGTGTGCCTGGGGCTTTGTGGGGTGGATCACAAGTTTTGCGGTTTAAAGGGGTGAAAGGAAGGGCAAGCCTCTAATATGGAAGGTTTGAGTAAACCAGAGTGACTATGTTTGATTGCCTCCTGTGATGAGAAGCTCTCTCCCTCCTATATTGCCTCTCAGCTCCCTTGTATGGATCCTCTGCCAAATTCCAAGTCCCGTGCTTAGGGCTTTTGTTATCTCTTTCAATCCTTACCAAACCCCAGTGAGTTATGGTTTCCAGGGCTGGAAACTGAGGTTCAGAGACGGGAAGCCACACAGCGAGGGAGTGACTTGAACCTTCTTTTATCTACCACATGCTAGAGTTTTCCAGAATGGGAGGACTTGTGGGAGAGTTCTGGGCTGGTTGGGGATTAAGGCTCTCATGTCAAATTGAGGGTATGAGACCCCAGAGACCACTGGAATTAGGCAGACCCCATTTCCATCTCACTCCCTGCTTCCTGGCTGTGGGATTTTTCCATTCTAGCTTTTTGCCTGGTTTATAGTTTTATTTTTTTGAACTTAAGTAATGAATTAGTTTTTTATCGGTAATACCAGCCCGTGTTGAAACAAAACGAAAAGTCATAATCAAGCAATTGAAAAAAAAGGTAAACGGTACAAAATGTCCACTTCCTGCCTGCCTCCTCAGGCCCCCAGGTCCCCAGTGCCTCAGAGGCAACCGCGGTTAGTCGCCTGAGAAGCATCCTCTGCATATATCACCACTCTGTGTGCAGAGGTATTTATATCCTCCCCACCTTTTTTTTTTTTTTTTTAAATACTTCTGATACACACCACTTTATACCTTGCCTTAAAAAAAAAAAAATCAGCTGTTTTCTCATCTATAAATGAGGTTAAGAACATTGGTGGTGGAGGGGAACTTGGGTGAAAATATGAGCCCCTCTGCTTGTTTGCTGCGTGACCTGGGATAACTGTCTTCACCTCTCTGTGGCCACAGTTCCTCATCTGTAAAAAGGGTGAGCACCAGAGTCCATCTCATGAGGTCATTGCAAGGTTCACTGTGGAAATTGCAGCTCAGTACCTAGAACAGTGTCTGGTACACAGGCTAACCAATAAATGTCAGCTGCCGTTGTTAAAAACTTCCTTTTTTACAGATGGCTAATTTAACAACTCTTGGATACCTACTATGTCCTAGGCATGATCCTAGGTTCTGAGGACACAGCAGAAAGGACAAAAGAGAAAGGACAAAAATCCCTGCCCTCATGATCCTGACCTTTTGAGAGGGGAGACAGGGATCTGACAGGCAGGGATCAGGTGCTATGAAACGTGGGACATGCAATGAGAGGGAGAGGAGCTTTTCCAGATAGGGTAGTCAGGGAGGGCTTCTTGGAAGAGGTGTCGGCTAAGTGGCGATCTGAAGGAGGTGAAAATCCAGGATGAGGGAGAACAAGAGCACCACCAGCCTGCGGTGGAAATGTGTCTGGCACGTTGAAGGAGCAGCACGGAGGCCAGCGGGGCTGGAACAGCAAGCTGGGGGGAAGGAAGGGATGAGATCAGAGATCACACAGATCACGAAGGCCCTGGAGAGAACTTGGCCAGAATAAAAATTCTGTGGGAGCTGCCACGGGAGCTTCCAAGAAGAGGAGGGGCACAATCTGACTTGTGTTTTAACAGGATCCTTTTGCTGTAGTGGGGACACCACAGCCTGGTGAGGGACAAGACCAGTCTGGGGTCATTCTGGAGACATCCAGCTCTCTGGCCAGTCCAGAGACTCAGCAGGGCAGGGTCGCTTGGGAGAGCAAAGTGCAGCCAGGGTTGGGTAGCAACGAAGGCCTTGGGCACCTGGGCAGAGTCTGCCCTGGGTGTGGGTGGCAGGTGTGGGCGAGGCCTTAACCCTGCCCTGCCAGGGGCAGTGGCAGCCAGAAAGAGCCCCTGAGGCTGCACTTGTCTGGAAACAGCACCTGGTGTTTGGGTAGGGCCCACACAGTCCCTGGTGGTTAAGATTGTGGACTTGGGAGTCAGGCGGCTTGGGTTCAAACCCTCGCTGTGCTATTTACTAGCTGTGTGACCACAGGTGAGTCACGCAACCTTTCTGGGCCTCTGTTTGCAATCCTTGCAGAATGAGGATGAAATAGCCCATCTAGAAGGGCTGCAGTGAGAATAAAATGAGAGACTCTGAGGAAAGGGCTTAGGGCATCTGAGCAGCTGAAGTGCCTGATAAGAGGGCTGTGCCCCAATTATGTAAACCTGGGGGGAGGGTCTGGGGGCTCAGCTTCCTGGCCTAGGAACCCGGATCTGGGTCTGCTGAGGGGCTTTCCCTGCCTTGTCTTTTACAGCGTCAGTGTTATGCCCCAGCCCCCAGCCCTGGTAGAGACAGAGCCATTGTGGGGTATAATTTCTCTCCCCGGAAACCTCTGACCACCAACTTCCTCTTTTCAGGAAAAAGTCCTGTGGGGGTGGAGACCAGTGCTTCCCCCTGGTTTGTGTGTGACCTTGGGCAAGTCACTTCCTGTCTGGGAGCCTGAGTTTCCCCACTGGGGGAGGAGGGCATTGAACCTCCCCAGAAGGACTGGTAGGGTGTGGGAGGGATGTGGCTGTCCAGGGACCCAGTGGTACCTGTTCAGCGTGCCCGTGGAAAGGATGCTGACAGTTACTCAGCACTCAGTACGTGCCAGGCAGCATGCCAAGCACTTTCCATGTCCAGACTCACCTACTTCTCCCACTGCCCTGGTGGAGGTGGGGTCTGTCGTTTCCCCAGTCTGCAGGCAAGGAAGATGCCTTCTCTCATGTGGGAAGGCTGCTTGCCTGAGTCATATGGAGTGGGTGGCCCAATGGGGATTTGAACCTACATGTGTGGATATCAGATCCTGAACCCTGAACCAGTTTGCTGACCCCCTCCCCCCAAGGCTAAGTCAGATGTCACCTCCTCCAGGAAGTCTCTGATCCCCAGATTGGGGCAGGCACTCCTTCTGGGCACCCCAGGCCTGGTCTTGGATTATCACTATCTGTGGACAGGACAGACCACTGTGATGCTCTCCTGCCCTGGAGGGTGGGGCCAGGGCTGTCTGGGTCCCTGCCTGACAGGGAGCAGGGAGTATCCACTGATGGCCGTTGGCGCCAGGGGGGCCGGATGGATGGGGTGGGCAGCAGAAAGTGGGAGAGCCTGGGATCTAGCCTTGGTCCCCAACTTGCTGCAAGCCTCACCCTTCCCCTCCCTGAGCCTCAGCTTCCTCCTCCTGAGTGGGGAGAGGTGGTTGGGGGAAGGGGGGGGCTCCAATGGCACCCGGCAGAGGCTGTTTCCCAGCACTGCCCAGAGCTCCTGCCCCGCCCCTTCCATCCGCTTCTCCCGGGCCCCTCCTCCAGCTCTCACTCTGCATCTCTCTGACTGTCTCAGTCTCTCTGACCGTCTCTCTGTCTTTCTCCATCTACCTGCATCTCCATTTCTGTATCTTTCTCTGCTCCCTGCCTTTCCATCTCTTTCCCCCCACTACTCTGTCTGTCTGTCTTTCAGTCTGTCTCCACTATGTCAGTCTGATTCCTTTCTCAGCTCTCTCTCTGCATCAGCCTGTATGTTTGTCTCTTCCAGTCTGTCTGACTCTTCCTCTTCCTGTCTTCTTTCCCCCGTCTGACTGTCTGTCTCTTTCCTTGTCTGTCTCACATCCCCTGTTTGTCTCTTTGTCTGACTCTCCCAGTCTCTCTGTCTCTCTGTCCCGTCTGTCTTTTCTCTCCCAGTCTCCCTGTCTGGGTCTCTTTGAGGGTCTGTCCCCAGCCCTCTCTCCCCGTCTGCCTGTCTTCCTCTGCCTCTCCATGGGTCCCCTCTTCCTCTCACACTGTCTTTGTGTCTTCAGATCTCCCAGGGGGGCCCAGATGGAGAAGGTGACCGGCCCCTGGAGGAAGGGTGCCAGGGTCCCCTCAGCTAACTGGCCTCTCTCCCCTTTCCTCCCTCCGGGCAGTGAGACGGTTGTCTGCTCCAGCCGGGCCACTGTGATGCTCTATGATGACGGCAACAAGCGATGGCTGCCTGCTGGCACGGGCCCCCAGGCCTTCAGCCGCGTCCAGATCTATCACAACCCCACTGCCAACTCCTTCCGGGTGGTCGGCCGGAAGATGCAGCCAGACCAGCAGGTGAGGCTTCCCTCCCCGCCCCCTCTACCCGCTGCGCCCCACCACTCCTCACTCACTTTCCCCGCCCCCCCCGCCAGGTGGTCATCAACTGTGCCATCGTCCGGGGTGTCAAGTATAACCAGGCCACCCCCAACTTCCACCAGTGGCGTGACGCCCGCCAGGTCTGGGGCCTCAACTTCGGCAGCAGGGAGGACGCAACACAGTTTGCCGCCGGCATGGCCAGCGCCCTAGAGGCATTGGAAGGTTAGAGAGAGTGGGCAGAGGGGACCACTGAGCCCTGCCATGTGGCCTGGGGCCGCCACTTTACCACTTGGCCTCAGTTTACTCATCTGAAAATGGGGCCAATTCACAACTTCTGTGGAGAATTATTATGAGGATTTTGTGGGTTCCTGTGTCCCCAAGTGCACCCACATATAAAACGCACGGTTCCTAAGAGTACATTTTGCTCCAGGAATTTTTACACATGCACACTCCTGTGTGACCTCCCAGGTCAAGATATAGATATTTCCAGCCTCCAGAAAGTTCCCTGTGCCCTTTCCCCAGGTAACCATTATACTGACTATGTCATCATCGGTTAGTTTTCAGGCAACAATATTAAGAAAAAACCTCCAGTTGGTATTTCTTAAACTGGAATGTGCCCACGAATCATCTAGGAAAAATGCAGATTCCGATTCAGTTGGGTTGGCTGGGGCCCGAGCCTCTGTACTTCTGACAAGCTCCCTGGTGACGCCAAGGCTACCGGTCCATAAACAGTACACTTTGAGGAGCAAGGCTTTAGGTGACGGCTATGCATCTGGAGTCACAAATCACCAAATGGTGGAGGTGTTTGCTTCCTGGAGCGGCTTCAGTGCCACTGGGGAGGGGCTTGCTTGTCAGAGGCACAGACAAATACATGGGAGCCAGAGGCCTGAGTGGGGGTGAGGAAGAGGCTCTCAGCCTTTCCTGGGTCTTCAGGCGGGGCAGTCTGAGCGGCTGTGACAGGTGCGTTAAGAGCCTGGATGCTGGAGTGGGCCTGAATTCAAGTCTTGTTCCTGCAAATTTGGATCTGCAGGACTTGGGGCAAGCGGCTCCCCTCTCTGGGCCTTTGCTGTCCCGCCTGTGACCTGGGCACCCTCCCAGCACCCACCTCACATCAGCTCAGTCAGGGGAAGCTCGTGCCAACCTCTCATTACAGAGTCCCTGGGAGGCCCGGGAGAGCCGAGGGAACGTGCTGAGGGGTGGCGCCGGCTTCCGGGGTGACTCAGCAGCCTTTACTCTCACCTTCCAGGAGGTGGGCCTCCGCCCCCGCTGCCTACAGCACCTCCCACCTGGTCTGTCCAGAACGGCCCCTCCCCAGAGGAGATGGAGCAACAGAAAAGGTGGGGCCAGTCCCTGGGTGGGGAACCTTACTGCTGCTGGAGTTCTAGGTTGTTCCAGAACCCCTGACTCCTAGAGTTCAGACCTCTCCAACTTGTAGTTTTCAGAATGTTCCAACTCCCAGGGGACTAGAAATTGACATCTTTCAGAAACCCCCCCCCACCTCCTGGAGTTTGAAAAACTCCTGACACCCAGAGTTGCAGAGCCTTCTGACCCTTCAAATTCCCAGAGTCCAGAATTTGGTTGTCTAAAGGATCTTGGGTGTTCTGTAATTCTGGTGTTCTTGACAGTCTGATGACTAGATTGCTCGCCTCTTGCTCTCGCTCTGTCCCTGTCCTCCCCCTGCAACCCTTTCCTGGCCCCTGGGGAATGGAGGGCATGAGTGGGGCTTAGGAGCCAGCCTTGCAGGAGACCTCTGAGGGGCGACCCGGGAAGTTGATGGCCAGCCTGGGGCTCTGAGTGATGGCAGCTCGCCTTCCCTCCCCAGGCAGCAGCAGTCGGAGCTCATGGAGCGGGAACGCAGGGTCTCCAACGCAGGTGATTGCTCGAATGGCCTCGGGGCTCGGGTGACCACCCCAGAGGAGGGGGTGGGTCAGCCGGACAACAGAGAATAAGGCTTCTCTCTCAGCACCCCTCCTTTTTCGTGTTTCTTACAGGAGGCCCACCTGCTCCCCCAGCTGGGGGACCACCCCCGCCTCCAGGACCTCCCCCTCCTCCGGGTCCCCCCCCACCCCCTGGTCTCTCCTCCTCGGGGATCTCGGCGGGGGGGCTTGGAGCAGGGGGAGGCCCACCCCCTGCGCCCCCTCTCCCCACAGCACAAGGCCCCAGTGGTGGAGGGACTGGGGCCCCCGGCCTGGCCACAGCCATTGCCGGAGCCAAACTCAGGAAAGTCAGCAAGGTGAGGGGGCAGGCATGGTGGGTATGGGGTGACGGGGCCTGATATTATAATGGGATGAGGCCAGAGTTGCCTGGGAGCCTCACAGGAGGGCTGGAAGGCCAGGAGGTCTGCCCGTAAAGCCCCCACCTCTTTGTAATTTCTTCAGCAGGAGGAGGCCTCAGGGGGGCCCTTGGCCCCCAAAGTTGAGAGCAGTCGAAGCACGGGCGGGGGGCTCATGGAAGAGATGAATGCCATGCTGGCCCGGAGGTGAGCGTGAGCCTGGAGCCCTCAATAGCCGCAAAAAGCCCTTGGAACGCACCCCTCAGACCAGCAGTTATCACCTGGAGATTCCTGTTCAGTAGGGCCGGGTCGGGGGAGGGCTCAGATTCCCAGTTAGTTGGTTTCTTTGGGTGAAAGTTCGCCCTTTGATAGCCAGGTTTGGGATATAATGATGGGGATTGCATTCTCCTGAGACGGCTGAGGTTTGCAACCACCCAGGTAGCCTCTGGAATGTTCTAAACCCCAGAATCCTAGGACCTTAGGAGATCCTGCCTCAGAACCTGGGAACTCCGCCCTTAGAATTGTGTGACTCCCAAACGTGGGAATCGGAAAGCCCCACCCCAGTTCGAGAGCAGCACCCTCTTTAACTTCTACAGCTAAAATTTTCTTAGCCTTGACAAATTGCAGAAGTCTGCATGTTAGAATCCACCTTTCCAGAGCTCTGGGGAAGGGAATTGTTGAGTGGCTGAGGGAGGGCTGAAGCCATCTGTTTTTTGCCTTTCTCTCTTACAGAAGGAAAGCCACACAAGTTGGGGAGAAAACCGCCAAGGATGAACCTGCCAATGTGAGTCAGGGGCTCTTCCTGCCATATAGCCCTTAGGATGTACCATTTGCGTAGGAATATCGGGGAGGGGGCTGTGATAGGGATGGGCTAGGTTTGAAGGTGGAGGAGGAAAATGAGCAGCGGGGGGTGGGGGGGCGGGGGGGGCTGGCTCATGACAGTTTCTTTTTTTTTTTTTAATTTATTAAATTTATCTATTTTTGGCTGCGCTGGGTCTTTGTTGCTGCGCGCGGGCTTTCTCTAGTTGTGCCGAGCGGGGGCTACTCTTGGTTGCGGTGTGCGGGCTTCTCATTGCCGTGGCTTCTCTTGTTGCACAGCACGGGCTCTAGGTGCGCGGGCTTCAGTAGTTGTGGCTCATGGGCTCGGTTGCTCCGTGGCACGTGGGATCTTCCCAGACCAGGGCTCAAACCCGTGTCCCCTGCATTGGCAGGTGGATTCTTAACCACTGCGCCACCGTTTTATTTCCCACCAGCAGGAGGAGCCAGAGGCCAGAGTCCCAGCCCACAGTGGTGAGTGAGAGCCCAGTCTAGTCACAGGAACTACAAGTCCCAGGATGCCCGCTTCTCACATATAACCCACCTTGATGGGAGAGTCTGTACAAACAATGCTGGGGATTGTAGTCTCCTGAGATGGTTCTTTGAACAGGGGCTGATGAGGCTCGGGGAGAAAGATTGAGGCAGGGCATTCCTTGTCCCTGATCTTTTTGATTTATTGCCTGTCCCCCAGAATCTGTGCGGAGACCCTGGGAGAAGAACAGCACAACCTTGCCAAGGTGGGCCATCAATACTGGGGCCCCACCCCCCACAAATAGTTGAATTTGCCAAATTTGTAGGGAGGAACACAGTGTGACCCCTGGAATGGGAGGCAGGGGAGGCAGACCCTCTCTCTAACCTCATTTCCGCCCCAAACCACACCAACTCTCCCAGGATGAAGTCATCTTCAGTGACCACTTCCGAGGCCCAACCCTCTACGCCCAGCTCCAGTGATGAGTCAGACCTGGAGAGGGTGAAACAGGTAGCTTGGGGAAAGGACTGGGAGTGAGGTCCGGGGGATAGGAAGGAGATCTGGGTCCAGACTCTGCCACTGACCTGCCATGTGATTCTAGAAAAGGCCTTGGGAACCTCAGTTTTCCAGTCTGAGAAATGGAGAGATTGGATCATGTCAGGGATGCCACAGACACCATAACCACCTTATCCAGTGCCCATGACAGACCTTACTAATCGTATCACTGGACTCACTCCTGTTGAGTACCCAGAATCCTTTTCAGTACACTGGCCCCAGACATTTATCACCAGTTGGAGGTGGCAGGAGACTGCAATGTATTTGCCAGCCTTGGTACTGGATGTTCTCCAGTACTTTCCTTCTGGCTCCAAAGATCCAGAATTCTCCCCTAGAATTCTCACTTTGTGGCCTTGCCAGTGATGTCATGGTGTGTGTGTAATAGGGGTCTTGAACCTCCTTCCTCTGGCCCCTCAGTCATTAAGAAAGGGGGGATTCATTTTTGCAAGTCCAAGTACCCTTCCTGATTGGTACCCCATCATTTTCAGGAGCTTCTGGAAGAGGTGAGGAAGGAACTGCAGAAGGTGAAAGAGGAAATAATTGAAGGTGAGGTGGTTTTTTATTTTAAACATTTATTTATTTTGGAGGCATCATGTCCCTTGGAAAGCCCTGTTTTGGAAGGGAAGGGGGAAGGAGCTCTGCCCCTGACCTCTGCCCAGTTTCCTTCCAGCCTTTGTCCAGGAGCTGAGGAAGCGGGGCTCCCCCTGACCACAGGGCCCCAGAAGATCCAGTTTCTCCTTTCCGCACACGCCCTCCGCCTGTCACCCTGCTTTCCCTGCCTCGACTTGACTTGGAATTGGCTGAAGACTATACAGGAATGCGTCTTCCCCACTCCCTATCTCACTTGGAAAATTCCAAGGGGGGGGGGGGAAATGTGGCTTCCCTGGCACCATGCCCACACCCATACTGGCTGCTGATTGGCTGGGGAGGCCCCCACCCTTTGCTCCCTTTGGTCCTTCCCCTCTGCCATCCCCTTGGGGCTGGTTCCTCTGCTGGGGATGTACCAATTAACCCCACAGTAAGGGGGAAGGAAGGAGGGAATTTCACATTCCCTTGTTCTAGATTCACTTTAACGCTTAATGCCTTTGAAGTTTTGTTTTTTAAGAAAAAAAAGTATATATATTTAGGTTTGGGGGGGAGGAAATGTTTTTTCTCTTTGGTTTTGATAAAATGGGATGTGGGGAGTTTTTAAATGCTGTGCCCCTGGCTTGTCCCACTTGGGACAGCTATTTAAGGGGGGTTGTCCCATCAGGCTGGGGGCACCTCCCCCCACCCCAGGGACCTCCCTTCCCTCTGGCTCCTTCCCCTTTTCTATGAGGAATTAAGATGCTGTAACTTTTTGGAACCTCAGTTTTTTGGTTTTTTATTTCGGTAGGTTTTGGGGTCCAGGCCATTTTTACCCCCTGGGGAAAAAAAGATGAGGGGGAAAGGAAAAGGGGAGGAAACCTCCCCTCTCCCACCTTCACCTTTAGCTTCTTGAAAATGGGCCCCTGTGGAATAAATCTGCCAGTTTTTATAAATGCTAAGATTTCTGGAGTGATTTGAAGGGCTGCTCTCACGAGGATGGGGGCGTGTCCCTCCCTCCCCCAGTAATCTGCCTTCCCCTCAGCTTCCTCCTTCCCACCCGAACCTGCCCTCAGACTCCTGCAGCTAGGGTGGCCTCTGGCCCCTCTCGGCCTTCCTGCCTCCCTTCCTCTCTGTGCCCCTCACCAGGCAGCTTCCTCACTCCTTCCCACCCTGCCCCAACCACTTCACCACCCTAGAGAAAGCCAGGGGCAGTCCCTCATTGACCGTGTGCCCTTGGACAGGACCCTTTGCTTCCCCTGGGCCTCAGTTTCCCCATCTGAGAAAGGGCTCAAAGGATGACACTGGCCCCTTCCCACCAGAACCCTCCCGGCTTCTAATTTTAATGCGCCTGCCACCCATTTTGCAGATGTACATCATGGTTCTCAGACACATTCTCAAGATGACTTTCCCCCAGAGTTCCTTAAATTATACAACATTTACAGTCTAAAAAAAATAGAATTCAGAAATAACAGAGCTCATAACACATCCCCTTTAATGGTTCAATGGGTTGGCAGGGGGTAGGTGAGGTTGGTAACACTTAACACTACCTGGTGGAATTATTCCATTTGGTTGGAGGTGGTGAAATTCAGGGCTGAGGGGGCAGGTGGTCCCACTGGAGGAAGCCTTTGCATGAAGGACTGGGGTGGACACTGGGTGTCCAGTTCAAAGGCAAGAAGTAAGGGGGAAATCCCTGAGTACTCTGAAGAGGAGATTTGGATGGGGGAAAGGGTGGAGGGAGGATCTGTTGGAATGATCCACTTAAAGAGGGGAGGACCCCAGTCAAGGCACCAGTGGTGGACTACAGGAGCCACAGGGAGACTCACTGGAGCTAATGGACACCAAGATCCATCCTATTCCCTGCCCCACCAGAAGAGTGAGGTAGATGGAAAAAGTCAAGGGGTGGGGAAGTCCATCATAGGTTTCTATATTTTCACTACAATGGTCGTCGGTACCAGTGAAGAAGTGGGAAGAGGTGTTCTGGTGTAATGGATGAGGGTCCCAGGGAAAGGACCACTCCTCAGGTAAATTGGAGGTGTGAGTGACAAAATTAGATGGTCCATGTGCCCTGCTGGCCCTCCTGTTGGTAGGTGGGCGGGGTCCAGTGGAAGACGCTGCTTTTCCATTCCAAAGTGCTAAACCAGTGGATGCGGTGCGGGGGGTGGGGGTCGGGCTGGAACATTCCACCGGTGGATGGGGGTGTCCCAGTGGAAGGTACCCCTCACTGGGCAGGTTAGTAGGGAGGTGACCAGAAGCCTGGTGGGATCAGCCCCAGTCCAGGATCCCTTCTGCCTCTAAAGGGACCTGGTGGTACTAGCTGGGCTGGTTCAGGAAGGGACAGTGGGGACAGACATGGCAGCCCAGGCATCAGTCACGTCTGAGACCAGGGCTCTGCGGCCCCCCTACTCCTCGGGCGTAGGCTCTGCCTGGGGCGCGGGCAGCGGGTCCAGGGCGCAGAGCTGGGCGCGCACCTCTTGCATCTGCACCTGCAGCTCCTCCAGGGCGCCCCGTGGCGGCGCCGCCTGCACCTGCGCCTGCAGGGCCTCCAGCGCCAGCGCCAGGCGGCCCACCTCGTCCCGCATCGTGACCCAGGCGGTGCGCTGCTCCCCCTCCTTGCGACGCTGATACGCCTGGTGGCGCCAGTACTCCAGTACCAGGCAGCCACCGCCCACGATGAAGACGGTGGCCTCGCCCAGCAGCTCGGCGCCCAGCTCGGCGGCCGCCTCCTCGTTCAGCGGCTTGACGGCTTCAGCATTGAAGCCCATGAGGCGCATCTTGGCTCGCATCTCGGCCCAGTGGTACACTGCGGGGGAAGACAGGGGTCAGGGATCTTCGCTGGGGAATGCAAGCCCCGCCCCTCGACGCCCCGGTGTCCGGGTTGGAGCAATGGCGACACGGCAGCCAGAATCGGGGCGCCAGCGGGGAATGGGCCCCTTAACCAAGACCCGCGCCGGGTCTCGCACGCGGAATGCCCAGTTAGTTATCTGGCCAGGGGTGGCCCTGAGGGCATCTTTTGAAAACGTCCAGAAGATTCTGGTGATCGGCTGGGGATAAGAATTGCTGCCCTGGAGGGGAGGTCCAGAGTGGGGGCCGCAATCTCTGGGAGGGGGTGGGAGCGGTCACAAGTCCAGGGCGGGTGTAAGGCTTGCTCCTTCTGCCCCTCCCACAACCCACCTGGCCAGGCTCCTTCCCTCCCCCCGAAGGTGGAGCCGACGGTGCGGCGCTCTGTCCTGACGTGTGTTCACTGTGGGGTTTGGGGCTTTGGACGGAGCTCAGGGCTGCAGCGCCTGCTCTAACAACAACTCCTTCCTCATCTAATCACTTACTCATGTGAACAAGGATTATCAGCCTTGTGATCACTTGTAAATGCAACATAAGCCTAGAGTTGATGTTGAAACCTGATTCACTGCAGTAATAATTAATATTCATCCACTGATACATGAATTGATGGGAAAAATAAGGTCCCTTGGGCTCATTAAGGGATGAATTTCTGAAAACATTTATACTTGACCCCTTCCAACCATCCTCCACAGCAACCAGGCTGACCTAATTAGGTTTTTTTCCTTTAAGTTAGAAGAATAACATGCACATGGGGGGAATCATTTCGACTACATAGAAGGGGGTAAATTGCAAGACAGAAGTCCATCTTTCCACCTCCAGCTTTAGTTCTCCTATTCCTCAAAGGAATAGGAGGACTATTTTTTGGGGGGGCTGCACAGTGCGGCTTGTGGGATCTCAATTCCCACACCAGGGATTGAACCCCGGCCACAGCACTAAAAGCCTGGAATCCTAACCACTAAGAGGTTAACCACTTCTACTGGCAGACCAGCCAATAGGGAAGGAGTTGAATCACCTAAGAGGATAAAAATCTAAATGCCCACTAGACATGTGAAAAGATGCGGTCTTTTCATTACATGTCAGGAAAATATTAATTAAAATCACAAAGAGGAAGCACTACACACACACCAGAATGGCTGAAATGAAAAACCTACACATCCTAAGTGCTGACAAAGATGTATCACACTCAGACTCGGAGGAGGTAATTGAGGACACCCACTCTGGCAGCTGGTTGGCAGCGACTCCTAAATTTAGCATTCAGTGCTCTATGAGCCAGCAATTCCGCTCCTGGGTGGACACCCACAGAAACCTGTCACATGTTCTCTGAAAGACATGTCCCTGCATGGTCACCTCAGTGCTATGAAAAAAAGACTCTAGACCACCCAAATGCCCACCCATAGAAGGATTGGTAAAAAAAGGATGCACACGGTGAAACACTCAACAGCAATGAGAACAAATGAACCACAGAGACATACAAAAAGCTGAATAAATCTCACAATGTTGAGTGAAAGAGGCCACACAAGCATACATGCCGTGTGATTCCATTTATATAAAGTCCCCAAAGAGGCAAACTCAATCCACAGGGTTACAAGTCAGGATGGTGGTTACCCTTGGGAGGCATAGTGACTAGAAGGGGGGCATGGTAGGGTTTCTGGGGGGCTGGTTATATTCTGTTTCCTGTTCTTTCTGTGAGTTTATCAAACTATACACTTAGGATTTGTACACTTTGCTTTAGGTATACTGTAATCCAGTTAAAAGTTTTCATAACCCAGGGCTCCCCTGGTGGTGCAGTGGTTAAGCATCTGCCTGCCAACACAGGGGACATGGGTTCGAGCCCTGGTCTGGGAAGATCCCACATGCCACACAGAAACTAAGCCCGAGCGCCACAACTACTGAGCCTGTGCCCTAGAGACCGGGCCCTGCAACAAAAGAAGCCACCACAACGAGAAGCCTGAGCACCGCTACGAAGAATACCCCCTGCTCACCACAACTAGAGAAAGCCCACGTGCAGCAACAAAGACCCAACGCGGCCAAAAAAAAAAAAAAAAAAAGTTTTCATGACCCAAATGAATGAGAGCTGTCCAGCCACCTTCCTGATCTCTTCCAAGTGAGTTTCACTTGCAGCATCTGGTGAGGCCCAGAGAAATGCCACTGTCTGGTGCCATGCCCTTGATCAGTCTGTTTCCTCCCTGTTGCCCACGGGCAGCCGGACTTGGCCTTGGCCACCTGTCAGATGAGCCTGAGACATCTAACTTCAAGGTGTCTTGACTGCCTATTTAACCCTCTTCCTGTTGGGAAATTACACTGGCCCCTCCCACAAAGGAGCCCCAGTCTTATGATGTCCCCCAGGCTCCTGCCTGGGTGCAGGAAGCAGGGTCGTGATGGAAACTTGAACTCTCTATTCTCCTTGAGGGTCTGTTAAAAGACAAAATGGATTCAGAATCCAGGACTGAGAAAGTCCAGGCCCCCACTCAAAATGGGAGGAGGACGGGCATGACTATGGCCTTTGTTAAAGGGACTCAAAGACACGATGACAGCACATTCCTTTCTTTTTTTTAATTAAAAATTTTTTTAAATTTATATATATTTTTTGGCTGTGCTGTGGGGCCTGCGGGATCTTAGTTCCCCAACCAGGGATCGAACCCACGTCCCCTGCAGTGGAAGCGCGGAGTCTAAACCAATGGACTGCCAGGGAATTCCCCACATTCCTTTTTGTTTAAAAACCAAAATTTGATGAGCGGTTAAGAGAGTCTTCTATAATAGAATTTTATTATATGATTTTAACCACAATT
>RJWK010052468.1:0-15638 GCA_004363435.1 Platanista minor | reverse complement strand
AAACACTCCCATTTACCACTGCAACAAAAAGAATAAAATATCTAGGAATAAACCTACCTAAGGAGACAAAAGACCTGTATGCAGAGAATTATAAGACACTGATGAAAGAAATTAAAGATGATACGAATAGATGGAGAGATATACCATGTTCTTGGATTGGAAGAATCAACATTGTGAAAATGACTCTACTACCCAAAGCTATCTACAGATTCAATGCAATGCCTATCAAACTACCACTGGCATTTTTCACAGAACTAGAACAAAAAATTTCACAATGTGTATGGAAACACAAAAGACCCTGAATAGCCAAAGCAATCTTGAGAATGAAAAACGGAGCTGGAGGAATCAGGCTCCCTGACTTCAGACTGTACTGCAAAGCTACAGTAATCAAGACAGTATGGTACTGGCACAAAAACAGAAATACAGATCAATGGAAGAGGATAGAAAGCCCAGAGATAAACCCACACACATATGGTCACCTTATCTTTGATAATGGAGGCAGGAATGTAAAGTGGAGAAAGGAAAGCCTCTTCAATAAATGGTGCTGGGAAAACTGGACAGGTACATGTAAAAGTATGAGACTAGAACACTCCCTAACACCATACACAAAAAAATAAGCTCAAAATGGATTAAAGACCTAAATGTAAGGCCAGAAACTATCAAACTCTTAGAGCAAAACATAGGCAGAACACTCTATGACATAAATCACAGCATGATTCTTTTTGACCCATCTCCTAGAGAAATGGAAATAAAAACAAAAATAAACAAATGGGACCTAATGAAACTTCAAAGCTTTTGCACAGCAAAGGAAACCATAAACAAGACCAAAAGACAACCCTCACAATGGGAGAAAATATTTGCAAATGAAACAACTGACAAAGGATTAATCTCCAAAATTTACAAGCAGCTCACGCAGCTCAATAACAAAAAAACAAACAACCCAATCCAAAAATGGGCAGAAGACCTAAATAGACATTTCTCCAAAGATGATGTACAGACTGCCAACAAACACAGGAAAGAATGCTCAACATCATTAATCATTAGAGAAATGCAAATCAAAACTACAATGAGATATCATCTCACACCGGTCAGAATGTCCATCATCAAAAATTCTAGAAACAATAAATGCTGGAGAGGCTGTGGAGAAAAGGGAACACTCTTGCACTGCCAGTGGGAATGTGAATTGGTACATCCACTATGGAGAACTGTATGGAGGTTCCTTAAAAAACTACAAATAGAACTACCATATGACCCAGCATTCCCACTACTGGGCATATACCCTGAGCAAACCATAATTCAAAAAGAGTCATGTACCAAAATGTTCATTGCAGCTCTGTTTACAATAGCCAGGCGATGGAAACAACCTAAGTGTCCATCATTGGATGAATGGATAAAGAAGATGTGGCACATATATACAATGGAATATTACTCATCCATAAAAAGAATCGAAATGGAGTTATTTGTAGTGAGGTGGATGGACCTAGAGTCTGTCATACAGAGTGAAGTGAGTCAGAAAGAGAAAGACAAATACCGTATGCTAACACATATATATGGAATCTAAGAAAAAAAGAAATGCCGTGAAGAATCTAGGGGCAAGATGGGAATAAAGACAAAGACCTACTAGAGAATGGACTTGAGGATATGGGGAGGAGGAGGGGTAAGCTGTGATAAAGTGAGAGAGTGGCATGAACATATATACACTACCAAACGTGAAGTGGATAGCTAGTGGGAAGCAGCCGCATAGCACAGGGAGATAAGCTCGGTGCTTTGTGACCACCTGGATGGGTGGGATAGGGAGGGTGGGAGGGAGGGAGACGCAAGAGGGAGGAGATATGGGAACATATGCATATTTATAATTGATTCATTTTGTTGTAAAGCAGAAACTAACACCATTGTAAAACAGTTATACTCCAATAAAGATGTTAAAATAAATTAATTAATTAATTAAAAAGGTCACTTCAATTTCTACACAGATGACCTTCACTTCTACTCTGGCCATGACCAACACAAATGACTATTTACTAGACCCAAATGAACAACTCCTCTAACATCTTAAACTCCAGTATCCCACCAGTCGACCAATCATTTTCTCTACCTACTGTTACTACACTTGTTTTCCGACTACACTGACCATGAGCAGCAACCTCCTCTACATGCCAACCTTTCAATATCTGACATCTCATTTGTCTTGCCCTGAAACATCCTCTTTCCTTCAGTTGTTTATCATCTGGTATTATTTGTAGGCTGCTTATCATCTCTGCATTCTTCCTCTGTCCTTCTCTTATTTTTCAGTGTTTCTGTCGAAAGTTTAGTACCCAGAACTAACACATTATTGCAGATGTGAGCTGACTAGGAGAAAGTAGTACAAGACGCTCTCTCTCTTGATCTTAGCAAAATGCTTCTGACATAGAGACCAAGATTACATTAGAGTGGCTTGGAGCAAATATGACTTCTGCTATACTCAAGTCAAGTTTGCCTTCGTCTTAACAGCCTTAAACTTTCAAACCATTTCTCATCCATCTAGACTGTCTGTAATCGACTTTGAACCTATACTTTATCTCTGTCATATTTCAATTTTTAGGCATATTAGTGAATATTAACAACTTGAATCTTGATGATGTAACACAATGTAAGCTTTCTCTCCTAGCTTTATGTCATTTACAAATCTGATAGGCATGCTTTATTCATTTTCATTTGTGTAGTTATAAACATTTTAAAAATATTAGGTCCAAGGACAGACTCTTTGGGTGACCACAGAGAATTCCTTGCAATTCAAGAGTAGAATATTTATCAGCATGGTTTGAATATTCCTCCAGTTCCATACTTCTCAAATTGAGGGTAAGAGAGGCTCTGGTGAAAAGTTGTAGGTATTAAAGATACTCAAAGCTACAGAATACATCTGTGGCGTGTTCTACGCTTATCAATTTGGAGAGAAAACAAAGTAATTTAACTGATAAATTATTTGAAATATTACTTTTAATTTCAAAGAAACTCATATGTTTTATAACTTTTAAAGATACTAATGAAACTTAGTACATTTTGAACTTTTAAAAAAATCTGAAGCCAGAGTGTTTACCATCTTCTGTTCTTAGGAGGCTTTGGTGAAAATGTTTGAATGACATCAATTTATTTAGACTTTTTAATG
Organism: Platanista minor; assembly: GCA_004363435.1. Classification (NCBI taxonomy): domain Eukaryota; kingdom Metazoa; phylum Chordata; class Mammalia; order Artiodactyla; family Platanistidae; genus Platanista; species Platanista minor. The sequence goes on along the minus strand of RJWK010052468.1, from coordinate 12,493 downwards.
TCTTCCCATATGGATTTCATAAGGAAATTTATCAAACACTGCATTAAAATCAATATATAATAAATAGATTTATAACATTCTCCTAATCTAAAAAAAATATTAAGTAGGACTTAGTCTGGCAGTGCTTGCTCTTAAGGAAGTCCTATTATCTTATTTGAAGTTCCCCAAACCATATATTTAATAATATATTCTACTATTTATCCAAATATTAATTTTAATGTGTTACACTCTGGTTGTCAGATCTTTTTTCTTTCCTTTTGAAAATTGGGACAATTACCAATGTCTTGTATCTCTAGTATTTCTAAATTGCAATATTGTGATCATATCTCTGGTTTATTTACTGCTCTGAGCAATTATTTCTCAGGCCTCATTTTATTTATTTATTTATTCATTCATTCATTCATTCATTCATTCATTTATTTTTTGTGGTACGCGGGCGTCTCACTGCTGTGTCCTCTCCCGTTGTGGAGCACAGGCTCCGGACGCGCAGGCTCAGCGGCCATGGCTCACGGGCCCAGCCGCTCCACGGCATGCGGGATCTCCCTAGACCGGGGCACAAACCCGCGTCTCCTGCATCGGCAGGCGGACTCTCAACCACTGCGCCACCAGGGAAGCCCTCAGGCCTCATTTTAGAGGAGTAAGTCATGCTCTAACCATCTCCAAACCCCTGCTCCTTCTAAACCAGTGGTTTACTTTTAATGACTTTAATCTTTCCAATTTGAGGATATTTTTTTCCTAGATGGAGAAAACAGAAGCAAAAGGATTTGAATATTTCTATTTTCCCTCCATTGGCAGCCAAGCTAACATTAGTTTCACCAAGCAGTAAATGGTTCACTTCCTTCTTGCTTCATATAGTGCTAAAAACTCTGTTTCTAGCTAAAAGTTATCTTTACCATTTATTTTGCAACTTCAGCTAATCCTGGATTTTAGTCTTTCTGGCACTAATTTAAAGATTGAGGAAGCATGGTTTTTGCTCTTTCTAAATCTTACTCCCCTTTCTACGTACACTGAAATATGTAACAGCCTGGAGATCTCTACACGGGCTCACTGTACCCTCTTCTCCTCTGTTGTAGTGATTATTGTGATTTTATAGCTAGGTTTCTATTTTTAGAGCTGACTTGAATCATATTTTCATAGCTTTTTTCTTAGTTTGTTTTTTAACTGTACCCTGCTGATAAGATATAAGTCTGTCTGTGATCATTTTTATCTGCACTGTTTTTATGGACTCCAAGTTGAGAGGGCTGCTTTTCTTAGGCAACCTGGCGGGGGGCGGGGGGCTTCAAATTTTTAATAAGTACTTTTCTTGTTGTTTCCTTTAACTTCAGTGAGATAAAATATGCACCAAGGCAAGCCTCTATATCAAATGCTCTTCTTTTAGTGGGTCATTTTAAATTCAAGAGCCCTGCATTTAGATACTTCATTATATAAATCTTCACATATAAAAGTTTCTGTCAGTTTTCCTTTTATATATTAAACACTTAGTCAAATTCTATTAAATATACTAGGGATATTAAATGTAATACATGCACAAAGAAAAAGTAATCATCCTATTTTCTTCCATCTGTGGGTTTGAGGGGAGTATGATGAAGGTATAGGTCAGGAGGAGTGGTGCTTCCAGTACATCCTTAATTCATCAGATAGGTCTGTGAATATAAAGATAAATAAAATATTTGTTTGCTGATTTCAAGGAATTCATTAATTGAATCAGAAGGATTGTGCTGTTAGGTGAATGTGCTTTAAAATACTATATAGTGACTTTCTGCTTTCCCAATCTGTACATTTCCTACTAACTCTTTTGACAGGAACAGCCTTTAATATCTCATGATTTTCTAAATCAAAGTTCTTTCATGTTTTTCTCTATTTAAAATTCTATCATTTCCACATGAATTATATTCATGACCAATTACTATGAAAAGTTGGTTCACTGGAAGTATGAAACTTAAACCTTGTTTAGGCTTGAGTAGCTTACTTTGACCCCTGCCTTCTTATCAATTATATTCAAATCCACAAATATTTACAAAGGTGCAAAGCACCATGGTAGATATGATGGGGGAAAGAAAAATAGACAAGAAGTTAATGTGATTTTATGATGCCTGGTTCTGGAGAGAACCTATTCTAAAAGAGCTTAAAATTTAGTAGGAAAGTTCTATGGGCAATGATCCCAGAGCCAGCTGCCTGGTAAATACACATGGCTCATTACAATGGTAATAAGTATGAAGAAATGGTTAGATAAATGGTAATTTATCTAAAAAAATTCAAAGCTGACTAAAAATAGGGAAGCTGTGGAGTTAACTTTCAAACAAAGAAGTAGTTTTGCCAAGTTGACTTATTCATCAGTATTATTGGGAATGAACTAGTTCTCCTAGGATTATTTTCCCAAACTTTTCAAACTAAACATCTCTAAGTACTAAAATGTTTTTGATATTAAACATTTTGAAGGAATAGGTTTCTAAAATACATCATTTTTTTAAACCTATGAAATTGACCATGACTTTAATCTTTGCTGATGTCGCAGGGATACTGTTTAAAAATTAACTAATATACTAGCAATATACTACAGTGGTACTCTTAGGAACTGCTTTATGATATAGAGTTGTTTTACAGGGAAAGTCCTGCTCTGATAGGATATCTGAATTAGTGTATCTGTTTGATTTCTCTTTTCCTGTCTCTTGCCTAGCTAGAGTGCTTCTTATGGAGCCCTATTCTTGTTGATGTACCTGCCTTTGTTAAACCTCCATCAGATTGACATATTGAGAACTCCAGTGCAAAGAGAAATAAAACAAAAAAATCTGATAGGATTTTCCATAAGAAAAAGAAATAGGCTCCAGGTGAGTATTAAAAGGGCATTCTTATGAGTAAGCTTCAGGGACTTGGGGTTCTTTATTTTGCTGCTCAGAGATTGTATTCATCTACTTTCAAATTATTTGTTGTATTCTGAATAGCAAAAGTTTCAACTATATCCCCTCTGAGTTGGATATAACTTTATAACACTACAGCATTTTTTGGATTTCTAAATTTCTTTTGGTGAAGTTCTTCCAATCGGAAATTAATCTTTAAAAAAGAATAAATTTCTATATCCTTGTTTTGCCAGAAAAAGCAAGCAAAGTTATTAGCTTAATAATTTTGAGTTTGGCATTAAGGAGTATCAATCACAAATTCACCATGAGAAATGCTATCAATTTACTTGCTGAAAAGAAAAAAAACCCTTTTCTTATTATATTTTTATTAAACAAAGTAGATATTTTGCTGTAATGAGGTCAAAATGATCAAAGACAGATTCTTAGCACTCTCCCCATCAGACTTAAGAAATTGCTGGAAGAGAAGAATAGTTCAGAAAACGGAAATGTGTACAATTCTGAGTGCAATGCCACTGGAAAAGCTCTCTCTACAACTGCCCAACAAAACATCCTTGAAGGAATATCCAGGGACTTAGAATATACCTCCATATTCTGAGCAAATGGATCCTTTGGATCACATAACGTTGAAGATATTCGATGGTTGCCACGGAAACATCGCTGACTTATATTCTGGGGGACTGGAAATGTCTGACGAATGATGGTTAACCTTCCAATTGACCTTCTTACAAGTTCCTGTACGTCCACATCATTTATTTCCTATAAGATAAGAAATAGAAGAATTAGAAATGCTTTAATACAGTAACAGAAACACAAAACTATTAATGAGCTGTTATCTGGAAATGCTAAGAGATTCTGTTACTGTAATACATTTGCATAATGCTTAGCCCACATCCAAATGAAAGCAACAACACATGTTCATTAAAATAAACAACTCATTTGTAGTTGCTGTCTGTGCTTTAAATTATATGCATTTATGTATATAATTAATTAATACCTAAATAATTTCAAATGGAGCAACTGACTTAAACACATTTTATTAATAATAAGTTTATAATATGTTGAACACTTCAGAAAAATATGTGTTGTCTAAACATGGGAAAACGTTGCCAATAACTTGCTATTACACTTAATTATTCATTAATGGATTTCAAGGTACTTTGACTACCTAGGAAGATAGTTATAATGTAAGAATAATATATATTGTTCTTAGCAATGAAAAATGAGGTTCTTAAATAAGACAAGTGGAGAGAGAATGAGGAGATATTACTTTTTAAGACTTTTCCCAATTATTTCTTAGAACTACTGGTGTTAACTCATACATTTCTCTTGGTAAAGAATAGATAAAACAAAGTGCTCACTAACTGCTGAATGGATAAGTTAGTATGTAATTGTGTTCTTAACATAAAGATGAAAAATTCTGTTGATTAGTGCAGTGTGAACTCCAGTGATGTTTATCCAAATTAATGCTAGTTTGTATATAAGCATTTGCCGAACTCAAAGAAAAGCATTTTCTACTTCTTTCTCCCTGCCACCTCCCAATTCCAGACTTAAATTTTAAGATTTGACTCAATCATGGATGTAAAAGTAATAAAAATAACATAATATTTTCATAACATACATCTGTCCTAATTGAACATTATTCTAATTGGAATTAGAATAGGACTGATCAGAATAAATTTTAGTTTTAATGTAGTCTTTACTTAGGTAGTTTGTGCTCCATGGTGTCCATTTGGAACCTTTTAAACCAATGAAGCCTTTGTAATTAACATATTATTGGTTTCAACAGACTTTTATGGCATCGGACATAAAAAATTTGACACATGATACATTTTGGAGTACAGTGAGCATTTCTCAGTTTTGTTTCAAAGCATTATTACAGAATAATGAAAGAGAAAAAGATGATTTACAAGTGTAAATTTCCTTCTTTCCTTACTACACTAATCACATATTATTCTTTCTTATAGCATATATTAGCTTTAAAATTCATATTTTATTTATGATCTTTATGAAATATAGATTTCTCTAAAAATAAAATAACACCTGCCATCAGCTATATCCAGTGTAATATCCTGGATTTCCAGTCGATTAATCCTTAATGTACCATAAAAAATTATTTTTCTCAGTTTAAAATGCCATCTTTTTCTTTAGTGTGTGTCATTTCACTGGCCCCCAAAATTTCTGTCTGGCAAAAAGCAGGTCACTTTTTAAGTCTCTGTCATCTACTCACAAAATAAAATTAAACGGTGTCTGTCAACTTCATTTTAAGCCTGAAATTTAACTAGAAAACTTTCAAAATTAATTATTATTGCTATTCAATGTCTTTACATTTTTTAAAATTTCTTATTGTGCAGATGAGAATTTTCATTTAAAAAGGCAGTGAAAAATTCTACCACTGTTCGCATAATACTAAGTTGTGTTATATACATTTTTTTTTTTCTTTAGCGATACTAAGATTTATCAACATTTTGTCAAACAGCACCATTTCTACATTCTCCACCCATGGTGAACTACAAATCAGCACATTAGAATAAAAACTTACATTTATTAAGACCCTACTATATTTTGGGCAAAATACTAAGTACTTAACCTGTTATCTCATTTTCTGGTAAAAACTACATTCTGGGGCTTTCCTGGTGGCGCAGTGGTTGAGAGTCCGCCTGCCGATGCAGGGGACACGGGTTCGTGCCCCGGTCGGGGAAGATCCCACATGCTGTGGAGCAGCTGGGCCCGTGAGCCATGGCCGCTGAGCCTGCGCGTCCGGAGCCTGTGCTCCGCAACGGGAGAGGCCACGACAGTGAGAGGCCCGCGTACCGCAAACAAAACAAAACAAAACAAAACAAAAAAACAAAAAATTACATTCTGATTCAGATACTGTCATTCTCATTTATAAATAAGGAACCAAGGAGATTCCAAGCTCTTCATTCAAAATACCCTTTATTCATAGTATGAATTTAGAAATGTCATCAAAAGAGACACTCTCTGAAGTAATTACACAAGAAATCCATTTTTCCTTACAGGAATTATTTAGATTAATATACGTAAGTGATAGGAATTAAAACTATAAAGATATATTATTCCAGCATTTAATAGTCTGATGATTCTATAAGAAATGACAAAGTCATCTATCATGAGCCATAGTCTTTAAGAGGACTATTTTTAAACCCACAAAAGAGGATGGTTACCTATTACAGGTTCTAAAAGCTGAAGTTCACAGGTGTCTTAGCGACTAAGCTATATTTGAGAAAATGTCAATTTGAATTGAATATATTGTGCTTATTATTATTTGGGGAAGGGAAAAGAAAGTAATATTCTGGGAGGAAAGAATCTGCCATTCTGAATGAAGCTAACAGACAGTCTGTCTCAAAAAATTCACTTGCAGTTTTAGTTTTGACACCTGATCTCAAAAATAGTTTGATAGTGATATGAAAACTTGATCAGACAGCTATTTTATATTTAAAGAACTTTACTTCTGCATTCCAAAAGGTGCATTTCAAGAGTGACAGATGCAACGTTATATAAACACTGGAAGTCAAGTGAATATTTAATCTATGAAGAGATACTTTTAAATGAAAAATAAATCTGTAAGTAAAGTGCTTTTATTAAAATATGAAACTATTGTATAATCTTTTGGAATCTACATTATTCTAATGTGCTGAATTTTTAAAATATTAAAATATCTGATTTTTTAAAATAATCATATGAAGAACCAGTTCAGTACATACTCTACCAAGCCCCCTGTACTACCCAAATATGCTACTCTTTAGAAAGATACAGAAATTTCCTGAGTTTGAAAGAATTTAAAGAAGGTAAATTATTAAATTATTTGCCCTTTTTGTATTCTTGATTTGAATGAGTACATTTATGAAATAAGAATATTGCAATTAAAAATGAACAAATATGTTTTAGTATACCTAATTTTTCTCAATTTTTCTTAAGAGCAAGGCATACAGTCTTTTACCCCCAAAATGATTTACATGGATAATCAAAACTTATTAAGAATCAAATCAATATATCTGAGCAAAGATTCTTATCACTTTACTGTGATAGTTTAATGTAGGGCAAACTCTGAACTGCGTAAGAGCCAAGGAAGAGGAAAGCGAAAATATCTGATAGGGATACAACTCGGCCAGAAATAGCCACTTCCCAGAACAAATCTTTTAGGAGAATTGGATTGCTCCTGAATCCTTGTAGGATATCAGTTTTAGGCTTAAGTTAATAGAATTCTAGGGAAGGAAAGACTCTCAAAATCTATTAGGTTGGATGCTAATCTATATTATATAAACTATTTCAGAGAAGGGACCCCTTCCTCCTTTTCCCATTCTTTTATCTCTTAACATTGAACGAAGTTCTTGGCTCATAGTAGGTATTCATTAAAGGTGGATAAATGAAAAATTGAATGAATGGCAAGATTTCACCAAAACATCTTCTAAAGATAGATACCTGAAACTTTAAGTATAGACTTTGGGGTGCTTTCATAACTTTACCCATTCCAAATAAACCAGATTTTAGTAATGATTTTTGGGCCTCTCACTGCTGTGGCCTCTCCCGTTGAGGAGCACAGGCTCCGGACGCGCAGGCTCAGCGGCCATGGCTCACGGGCCCAGCCGCTCCGTGGCATGTGGGATCTTCCCGGACCGGGGCACGAACCTGTGTCCCCTGCATCGGCAGGCAGACTCTCAACCACTGCGCCACCAGGGAAGCCCATAGATTTTAGTAATGATATTAAGCAGTGTACTATGTGGTATAATTTGAAAAGATTATGCTTATTGCTGTTGTTGCATTGCTGATATGTTTACATTCTTCATGCTTTAGCAAAGATGATCCTTTAATGCTTCCATAAAGTTTAATATTAACATGAAATAATACACATATATTATGAAATATGGAACAAAACCAACTGTAGACTATAGCAGCAGGAAGGGGAGCAGAACGGCAGCTTTCTGCTTGACAGATTAGTAGTGAGCAGTTCAATTAATCACTAAACTAAAAAAAATTTTTAAATATTCATTATACATATAGGCTTTTCAAATCTCAACAACAACCCCCTTCTCCTTAACTGCAGAACTAATCAGTCATTAGCAGAGAATAGTAGCTTAAACTATTTAAATAAGAATTCAGGATGCCAAAGATCAGGTTCGGTATCATCAGGGAATAGAAGGGTGACCATAGCATTATGTTTCTTGCTGCTCTAAACAGTGTATATATCTTCCTACCTGAATTTCTAACTTTTGTAAAACTTAAATAAAGTGCTAGACCATCTCCTTCAGGACTCTGAAGGGATGACAGTACTTATATGGAAAGGCTGTTCTGTGCTGGATCGACTGATTGCAGGAAAAAGATAAATACCATTACCAACTACTAACATATGATTGATTACACCATATGAACTAGCATAGCCTCTCATTATTATAGCACACTTAATGCAAGTGAAAAAAATATATTGTTTTCAAGTTTTGACATCAATTTGTATGATGATGCACAATGCCAACTTTGATTTATAGTTTCTCTCTGAGAAACTACTGGTGCAATAAGATTAAATAAATGTTTGCAACCCATTTTAAAATTAGCAACAAAACAGTAGCTACACAAACCAAATTAGTGAGATTCACGATTTCCATGTTCAATCAAAATGGGCATTTGCATGTTGTTGGGTTTTGTTGTTGTCATTGCTCCTTTTAGAGTTTATTATCTTCCTGGCAAATTCGAGAAATCCATGTTTCTTATTTTACGGAAACTCGGGTAAATTGTGATTCATCCATTTATAAACAGACCTGTAAATGAAATAAAGGTAGCAAGACTCAAGTTTCCTGAGGCATATTTCAGAGAGAATGAGGTGGCTGAATAGAATCATGTAGAAATAAGAGTGCTAACCACAGATACGTGGACAGATGGTTTTTCTTAGGGATGAAAATACAGAAAATATGCTTGATCTCTGAGTTTTAACCCAGTTTAGAAAAAAAAAAATAAGCAATATAAACAGTGTGGGCTGTGAACGTAAGATTTTTCAAAGGCTAAGTGGTATTGACCTGTCCCACCTAAAATTACATCTTTGCTCAAGGACTAGCAAGGAGGGCTGTGGGTAAAAAAGAGATAAGGGGTTCAGTAATGGTAAAGGTGAAGTTATAGTTATGACAGTTTACAGTAGGAAACTAAAGTGTGAAGGAGAAGAAAAGAACTGAGGTTTTCTATACTGTGTTCTATAATTCTAACATTCTTGAGTTATTTGCCAGTTAGATTGCTTTGTTTGTATGGATGTTTTTATTTTTTTTGCAATATAGTGGCCCATATTATGGAACACTCATTTAAAGACATCATTTGCCCTCCTAATACTTTATGAAATAAAATTTAATGAGAAGTTCAACAAAATGAGTTGTAATGTTTATGAAAGATATAGTAAAATAGAAGCTATTATTCTTTCCATGATATACATCATCAATGAAATACATGCTACTCAGTCAATCTTCCTCTTTATGATATGAAGGAGCGATTTCTTGCACAGCACGAATTGACAAATAAGCAGTAGACAGATGGACACTGGTGTTCTGGGAAGCTCTCTCTACCTCGGTTCACACTTTTAACATTCAAGTATAGCTTTAGAAGTTAAGTTGAATATGGAAAAAGAAAATTAATTCAGGGGTCCCTTCTGCAATCTTACCGAAGAATAGAAAGGAATGGGCATTTCCATTTATCAATTATAAGTGTTAACTGGTTTGATTAATCCATGTCTCTAAGGAAGCAAGAGATCACTTTTCCCCCTAGTCATCAATATTGACATAAACAAGTAAAATGGCTCCAGTTTGTTTTATAACAGAAAATCTGTGTCGCCTCTTCCCCATCAGAAGGTGGGTGTGAGATAAAAACAAGGAATTAGGAAGATTCTCTATTTCAAAAAATAGTAATCTAGAAAATAATAAGCTAAAGACAAAAAGTAATAGAATAATGGCTCCTATAAGATTGAAATTCAGATAGCAGAAATTTCAAAAATATAACCTATAAGGAAAATTATCAAAAAAGAAAACAAAGCAACAACAACCAAAGCTTTAGACTAGAAAAGACTTGTTTTAAATCCCATTATCACCTTTTCATAGTTGTGTAATATTTTACAAACTGCTTAATTTATTTGAACCTTAGATTCTTTGCAGAAAAATAGAGATGAAATTACCGAATTTGAAAAGTTATTATGAAGGTTTGTTAAGTTTCCCTTTTCCCTTTACTCTGTCCTAATGTTTAGTCATTTTAGATTGACTTAAAAACTTCATTGAAAAGTAGATCTCACATATACACATTATCTGTCAGGATCACACAAAAACACAGCTTAATTTGACATAAGAAATACACTGACAAATCATGTAGACCTAAAGTTTGTCATACTGAAAACAGACTTGTAAGATGTTTCCAGTGACTTTAAACTGGACTAAAAGAACCATCAAGGGAGCTAAAATTCCATCAATGAAGTGTGGTGTGGGAGAAACAACTTGAAACTAAGAATCATTTTTATTTTTCTGTGTAAGGAGAGGCAAGTCATATACCCTCTATGGACCCCATTCCCTCAACACTTCATAATACTATTTAGTATTCAACAAAATAATGTGTGAGAAAGTGATCTGTGAACTTTAATGTGCTCTGATCATTATTGCAGTACCATTTATTGAGTGTCATTTGTCAGGCACCGTGTTAAGAGCATTAGATAATATTTCACTTACTTTTCATTATGAACTTGTAAAGTAAATGTTATCATACTGTACAAACAAAATAAAACCTGAGGCACAGGATGATTATATTATATATCCATAGTAACACAGCTAACCAATTTCAGCCAGGATTGAACCTATCTTGCTGACTGCAAAACCAGAATTCTTGCCCAAAATGCTACTTTGTTCCTGAGACAAAACTTATTATTCTATAATTCAATATTTGGTATCTGTTGATAAATAACACAATATTTTTATTCATAAGTAATAGATATGTTGAATACTAGATCTTGTTGATCTCATTATTTGTCCCAGACTGATCTGCTCATTGCCCTTGCCAACTCTGACTGGCAGGTGCTAATGGAACAACTTATTTCACTAAGCTCTCATGTTGCAATACTGTACTTTTAATCTTATGCACTGTCCTTACAGAAAAAAAAGAAAAACAAACAAAAAAAACTTTCACAAGGAATCTGACAAGTTGGTGAATTGTAAAACAGTTATATTTCTTTACGAAAAGAAAAACAATCTGCTCTTGTTTATTCATGTGCTGAACTATTTAATCCACTTGTAAGGGGGGTAGGGTACAAAAGTTCTAGAAACAACAGTAAAACACAAGCCCTCCACTGGGAGGAATTCACTTTGCTTACAAAGAAGAACTGTACTTTTTATAAAGATGATCTCCTGATGTAGGAAGTGTGTGCCAACGGAAAAGACTGAAAGATATTCAGTAGGGAAGACGTTCTCCATTTATTTTATTCATACAAAGCCCTTTATAATTTTCAAAAACTCCTCATTCTATTTTTACTTAACAGCATCCATTCAGTAAGCTGAAAGTATACTGTGTGTTCTGTTTTCTGTTAGAAATTCAAAGCCGTAGGAAATGCTGTGACTATACATATGAAAACAGGACCCAGAGTTGACAGTAAGGTTTAGTTGGCTTTACCTCATTTATAATGATCCAGTGACAGTCAAAAGCAACCAAATTCGTCTCCACAACCTGGAATAGAAAAAACAAGCCAGCCACCAGTCAGCATTAATTGTGAAAAACAAACCAAACTAAATAGATATACTTGGCAAATGGCAAAAATGTATCACAGGTTAGAAAGGTCTTTGCTACTCAATTGAAGATGGAAAACCGTTATAGTAAAACATGGTAGAAACATTTGTGTTCATCTTGTAAGTGCATTGTAGACTTTCTAATTAAGTTTGAAAGTATAATTAATTAAAAACCCAGAAAAAACAAAGGTTTCAACTGAAAAATAATATAAATAATAATGTTTAGTGATTCAACCGAGAGTGGAGTTCCAAACACATTTCCTAGTCCAAATAAACTTTGATGAACTTCTATAATCTACCTAATAAATACCTAAGTACATGTCCCTCCATAATCTGGCTATAACTTAACATTCTTATCTGATGCTTCCCTGTGTATACATTTGTCATTGTCTTAACAAAGTAAAATGCTCTATGTTCTGAAAAGCTTTGTGTATGTGTATTCTAAGGAGATCAGATCATAAAATTATCTGAATATAAAGACTAAAAGTAATGGACATTATATTAGCACAAGTTATAGGTGGGTAATTTCAGTAGTTTTGCTAATAATATGAACAGAAAGAAAACTTATGTAAAAGAAAAATAAACTATATATAGGTAGCAATCCTGACTGAATAACTTTGGATAAATTGATTCTAAATGATCCTTAGCTTAGGCCAAAAAAGGCAACCCTTGTACAGGTGCATGTCCACGTGTGTGTGTGTGTGTGTGTGTGTGTATGTGTGGGTACAGAGGTAGCTTTTGTATCAAAGTTTCCATTCTATCCAATTTTATCGTACATATTCTAAGACATGTTCTTATGATTCATGTCATGGAACATATAGATATATGTTAGGTTAGACTGTTTTATAAGAGATTACTGTGTTATTTTCAGCAATAATACCAAAA
>RJWK010052467.1:0-15638 GCA_004363435.1 Platanista minor | reverse complement strand
CAATTATACATATACATATGTTCCCATATCTCCTCCCTCTTGCATCTCCCTCCCTCTCAGCCTCCCTAACCCACCCATCCAGGTGATCACAAAGCACTGAGCTGATCTCCCTGTGCTATGCGGCTGCTTCCCACTAGCTATCTATTTTACGTTTGGTAGTGTACATATGTCCATGCTACTCTCTCACTTTATCACAGCTTACCCCTCCCCCTCCCCATATCCTCAAGTCCATTCTCTAGTAGATCTGTGTCTTTATTCCCATCTTGCCCCTAGGTTCTTCATGACATTTCATTTTTTCTTAGATTCCATATATATGTGTTAGCATACGGTATTTGTCTTTCTCTTACTGACTTACTTCACTCTGTATGACAGACTCTAGGTTCATCCACCTCACTACAAATAACTCCATTTCGTTTCTTTTTATGGCTGAGTAATATTCCATTGTATATATGTGCCACATCTTCTTTATCCATTCATCCGATGATGGACACTTAGGTTGTTTCCATCTCCTGGCTATTGTAAATAGAGCTGCAAGGAACATTATGGTACATGACTCTTTTTGAATTATGGTTTTCTCAGGGTATATGCCCCGTAGTGGAATTGCTGGGTCATATGGTAGTTCTATTTGTAGTTTTTTAAGGAATCTCCATACTGTTATCCATAGTGGCTGTACCAATTCACATTCCCATCAGCAGTGCAAGAGTGTTCCCTTTTCTTCACACCCTCTCCAGCATTTATTGTTTCTAGATTTTTTGATGATGGCCATTCTGACCGGGCTCCATCTTGAGGTATGGCTGGAATAGTTCTTTTGGCAGCCTTGAGTTTTCTCAAGAAGGCACTTTAAGGGGGACGAGGGTCATCCTAGGGATGTGACCTTGAGCTGTTAGAAATATGTTAGCATTCGTTCAAGCCTTTATAGGCGAAAGTGGATGCCTGGTTGAGAAGAGGGCTCAGGAGACTGGCAGCGTTTGGTCAGGAGAGGGTCTGTGCAGTGATAGTTCCCAAGCGCCAGTGCGACCCCACTGTGCTGCTATAAACAACGGCTGCTGTGCGTCAGCTCTTGTTAAGAGAGATTGATTTTAAATTCCTAACTGAAGGAAAATATGAAAACTTACGCTATTTTGTTTCAGGGCCGAGATCTGGACTATAAAATTCAGGAATATAAAGAAGCTGGAAAAACCTTTCCAGAGAGTCAAATAATAGAATGGTTTATCCAGCTGTTGCTGGTAGTTGACTACATGCATGAAAGGTATGTTCATTTGTTACTGAGGGACAGTGTTTTTTTAACAGTCACATCTGAACTTGAAAAATGAAATTTGGGAGGTAGAATTGAAAGGAAGCAAGTCCAAAGGTAAATGACTGTAGTTAAACATCTATGATATGTTTTTCCATAGGAAACTGTTGAATGATTATATCTACAGGACTTACTTGATTACCTTTTTTGTTGTTGTTCTAGAAATCAAACTGGCCTTAAATACAAGACAGAATGTATTAAACACATTCCTCTATATCTGATCCTATCCTGTGAGTCACAAGCAATTCTCAGATGCCTTTAGCTTGCTATGAATTTATTACATCTTCCAGCAGGCTTGAGCTGTGAATACCCTAGCATGCTGCAGATAGACTGCGGGGTTATTTTGAAGTGTGTCAGTGCACATCTAGCTGTGCTCACATTCCAAGATGAGCTAAAGGAATTGAAGCAGAAGATATAAATGTTCAGACCAGTCAGTTTTGACATTAAATATCTGATAAAGAAGGTCAAAGTATGCTTATGGTTCAGTTGTTTATAATTTGCCTTTTCAATCTCAGCCTCAAAAATGTGTTTTAAAACATTTTACTATTGGGCTTCCCTGGTGGCGCAGTGCTTGGGAGCCCGCCTGCCGATGCAGGGGACACGGGTTCGTGCCCTGGTCCGTGAGGATCCCACATGCCGCGGAGCTGGGCCTGCACGTCTGGAGCCTGTGCTCCGCAGCGGGAGGGGCCGCGGCGGTGAGAGGCCCACGTACCACAAAAACAACAACAACAACAACAAAAAAACATTTTATTATTTTTTTTCACAGGTCAAAAGCAAGATGTTTTAGATGTTAAATGTTTTATAGACTCATAACATGATATGAATGCATTTGAAAAGATGAACATACATAGACAAATAAAAGTAGATGCTGTGAGGGGTCCATGTTACCTTTCAACTTAGGATGGGGCAGAACATAACATTCTTCTTGAACAAAAGTGGGAGTTTGTAGGGGACACCAAGGCCTGGCTGTCCATGAATGTCAAATAGCTTAAATGTGTCATCTGTGCTTTCTGATGGCATAAAAAGTAATCTGATTATTCTGTGCTTTGCCGTGTATCTTCTGAAACACATGCTTGATGAGACAGATAGCCACTGACTTATTGACAACTCACAACAATCTTTTGAATTGTGTCAAACTATCCTAAGAGACAATGATAAAAGAATATCAAATAATCTTTTAATAAACTACCAAAGCTGCTGAATATAAGACTTCTGTGTGCATACAGTTATATTCGTATTCCTTTTATTTTCTCTACTCTTCCTTAGCATATTTGTTAACTTAGACACAAGGAAAACAACACATATAAAGATGCCAACTTTTGTGTTCAGTGTGAAAAATATAAAACTGAAATCTGGTTGATTTAGGAACCCAAACATTTTTTGATACATTTTGGGTCTGCTTGGTAATAGTTAAAATAAATGAGTTTAAAATAATCCTTCAAGGGACTTCCCTGGTGGCACAGTGGTTAACAATCCACCTGCCAATGCAGAGGACACGGGTTTGAGCCCTGGTCTGGGAAGATCTCACATGCTGCGGAACAGCTGAGCCCACGCGCTGCAACTACTGAAGCCCTCGTGCCTAGAGCCCATGCTCTGCAACAAGAGAAGCCACCACAATGAGAAGCCCGCACACAACGAAGAGTAGCCCCCTGTCGCCGCAACTAGAGAAAGCCCGCGTGCAGCAACGAAGGCCCAATGCAGCCAAAAAATAAATTAATTAAAAAAAAAGAAAAAAGTGTTTCAAAAAATCCTTCAAAGAGAGGATTTACATTTGTTTTGAATCCTTCAGCATTCTAAGAAAGTCATTAAATAGGGATAAATGTTTCGCTATTTGTGGATCTGAAATACCACCCTTTGTGATTCAGATAACAAATGATGATACTTCTTTCATTATGTTATTATTATTATTTTAAAAATAAATTTATTTATTTATTTTTGGCTGCGTTGGGTCTTCCTTGCTGCCTGTGGTCTTTCTCTAGTTTGCGGCGAGCGGGGGCTCCTCTTCATTGCGGTGCGGGGGCTTCTCATTGCAGTGGCTTCTCATTGTGGAGCACAGGCTCTAGGCACACAGGCTTCAGTAGTTGTGGCAGGCGTGCTTCAGTAGTTGTGGCACGTGGGCTCAGTAGTTGTGGCTCACTGGCTCTAGAGCTCAGGTTCAGTAGTTGTGGTACACGGGCTTAGTTGCTCTGTGGCATGTGGAATCTTCTTGGACCAGGGCTTGAACCTGTGTCCCCTGCATTGGCAGGCAGGTTCTTCACCACTGCGCCACCAGGGAAGTCTCTCATTATGTTATTGTAACCAATTATTGTAAAGTTTTTCTCTATAGATGGAGAAATTTCAATTTTATATTTAAGTTCATTCATTCATTTATTAAATAGCGTTAAGTTAAAATAAAGCCTAACCTTGAAGAGCTCTTAGTAAACTAGCAGAGATAAAACATGTCCCCCAATAACTGTAAACCGTATAGCATGGTGGATATACAGAGTTCATGGTCTCTACTGCATGTGGCTTATGGCCTTGGGCGATCTGCTTAACCTTTCTGAACCTTTGTTTCCTCATCTATAAAATAGGGATCATAATGGGACTCTCCTTGCTTACTTTATAGGGCTGTGGGGAATATGCTTTAAGATATTACACACTTAGAAAGTTTGCAAACTGTCAAGCCCTGTGTAAGTGTTATCGTTTGTGGTTGTAATTCAATATAGAATGAGGGCTTAGCCACCAGAAAGGGTTAAAAATCTCTGACAATAATGAGTATTGGCAAGGAGGTGGAGCTATTGGAATTCTCTTACATTGCTCTTAGGGTGTGAATTGGTATAACCACTTGGGAAAAATGTTTGGTAGTATTGACACCTCCAAAGCCAAACATTTAAATACCTTATGACCCAGTAATTCTATTTGTGAGGTGAAATATGATTACCTATATCCAACGAAAGACATGTACAAAAATGACCATAGAAGCCTTATTTGTAATAGCCAAACCACAGAAAAATGTCCATTTACAGTAGAATTGTTAAATAAATTATGGTATAGTCATACAATGGGGTACTCTGCAATAAGAAAGAACACATGATTGATATGCACAGTCTGATGAATCTCAGAGATGTGATGTTGGGTGAGGGAAAACAGACACAAAAGAGTGGGTACTATATGGCTCCGTTTGTATGACATTCAAAAACAGGCAAAACCAATGTCGGGTGAATCAGAATAGAGGTTACGTCTGGAAGGGAATTTCGACTGGAAGAGGAACAAAGAAACCTCCTGGGATGCTGGAAATGTTCTACATCTTGATCTGGGTGGAGGATTACAAGTGTGATGTGTATGTAAAAGTTCATCAAGACTAAGATTTATATACTTTAATGTAAATTATACTCTTAACTTAAAACAGGTGATAAGAGTGCCAAGAAAAGTACAATTTAAGTGCTATAGGACAGCAGTCCCCAACCTTTTTGGTACCAGGGACCAGTTTTGTAGAAGACAGTTTTTCCACGGACCAGGGATGGGTGGGGATGGTTCAGGCTGTAATGTGAGCGATGGGGAGCAGCAGATGAAGCTTCACTCGCTTGCCTGCCGCTCACCTCCTGCTGTGCGGCCCAGCTCCTAACAGGCCACAGGCTGGTACTGGTCCGTGGCCCGGGGGTTGGGGATCCCTGCTATAGGAGCTCAGAAGAGGGAATAATGCTTTTACTTGGGAGAATCAATGAAGGCTTCTTGGAAGAAGTGATATTTGAACCACGGTGCATTTTAAATATGGTAGAAGATGGATCAGAACTTTCCAGGCTTAGGGAACAGAGTAAGCAAAGTCACAGAGCTGGGAAAACATGGTACTTTTAGGATAAATGATGAGTGGTCCCATCAGAAAGGCTCTTGGAGTACATGAATGGAGCTGTGAGTTAAGGTAGATCAGATTGTAGATCAGATTGTAGATCTGATCAAAGTAGATCAGATTGTAGAGGGCTTTTTTTTGTAGCATAGACATTGATACCACAGAAGTCTTCTGAATGGAGCTGTAGTGTGACCAGACCTTCGGGAGGATTAGATGATAAATTATAGAGGGGAGAGAGGGGGACTTGGGTTATCAACCTGGAACCTTTATAAAATCCATGCCTGAGGTTGTAAGACCTGAGTCAAGGTGACAGCACTGGGCAGCATGGAAGGGTGAAAGTGAACTCGACAAGCTGAAACGACCAAACTTGACATTAAGCGGGTTGTGAGACGTGCTAGGAGAAGGTCAAAGATGAACCTGCTCATCACCTGAGGGTGAGCAAGAAGTTGGAAAGATAGGTTTGAAGCAATAGTGCTGAGTTTAATTATAAACATGCTGAGTGGAATATGGAGAGAAAGAGATACAGAAGGAGGAAAAGAAGAAGGTGGAGGAGGAGGAGACAGAGGGAGGGAAAGCAGAGGAAGGGGAAGGGCAAGGAGAAGGAGAAGAAAACGTTAGACGTGAGGGCCTAGATCTTGGGGAAACAGAAAGACTTGTCATTATGCATGTGACGGTTAATTTTATGTTAATCTGAGTGGGCCATGAGTTGTTCTTTTAGCATATGGCATGGACACTTATAAATAATAATGTATAAAGCTAAGAGTATTCACAGTTCACTCAAAGTTACCTTGAGACTGTAGCACTAAACCTCCTTCCTCATGCTGTGTTAACACAAAACCCCAACCTTGGTGACTTAGGACAGTCATTTCTTGCTTTGGCTGCAGATCAGCTGCGAGTCTTCCCGTCCCACTGCCTACTCTGAAGGAGCAGCTCTTGTCTGGGACATGCTTTCTCCTGGAAGAGGGAAAAGCAAGAGAGTTAGGGGAAACACTCAATGGTTTTTAAAGATTCTGCTCAGACATGACAGTTGCCTGGTCTGTTTGCATGCCATTGACCCAAGCAAGTCACGTGACCAAGCTCAGTGGAGGTGCCTCTTCCTCCCAAGGCAGACACCTGCTGCAAGGCACAAGAGGTGCAAATATTTGGGAACAAGAATACAGCCTACCACAGTGCTTCCCTCAGCTTTCTACTTAAATCTGTCAAACTATAACCAATAAAATAGATCTGTCTATGAAGCATTATTCCAGCCTTTTCCTCTTATGGTCTAGAGAAGGGGTCCCCAATCCCTGGGCCATGGACCTGTACTTGTCTGTGGACTGTTAGGAACCGGGCCACACAGCAGGAGGTGAGTGGCCGGCAAGCGAGCAAATCTTCATCTGCTGCTCCCCATCGCTCCCCATTGCTCGCATTACTGCCAGAACCATTACCCTCCTTATCCGTAGAAAAATTGTCTTCCACGATACCAGTCCCTGGTGCTAAAAAGTTTGGGGACCGCTGGTCTAGAGCATATATTCAAATGCATTTTGAAAATTACATAGACTGCTTACAAATGAGTTAGGAAATTACTTTGGATCAAAGAAGAAGATGGATTTGGCTCTTCTGTTGCAAATTTCCTTGCAAATTTTTTTAGTGCAAGTGGTGGTTAATTTTATGTGTCAATTTGAGTGGGCCATGAGTTGCCCAGATTAAATATTACTTCTGGGTGTGTCTGTGAGGGTGTTTCCAGATGGGATTGTAACAGGAAAGAGCCAATTTTGACTCCATGTTGGATCTGTTTCTTTGACTTCAGCCTTTGCTTTTTGCTGCTTTTGTTGCTGTAATCACACATAATGTCCTGCCTCAGGAACCCTACCCACGTGTGAATGGCTGCAAGAAAGAAGAAATTACACATCCCTTCCGTGAGGCTGGCCATTCCAGGAGATGTTTTGCAAGGCTGTTGGACTTTATTACTTCCTCCCCGCCTCTCCCTCTCTATTCTGCTTTTTAACTTTACTTCCCCCTCTAATTCTATAAAAGAAACTGGCATCCAGATCCCTATAAGATAGTGTTCTGGGAGGATCCTAGTCTGCCATCTTCTCAGTCTGCCGGCTTTCCGAATAAAGTCACTACTCCTTACCTCAGTACCTCGTCTCCTGATTTATTGGCCTGTTGGCAGCGAGCAGAGTGAACTTGGACTCAGTAACAGGATTAGCATTTGGATTGGTGGACTCTGTAATGTGGACTCCTCCAGTGTGGTTGGACATATCAACCCCTTGAAGGTCTGAAAAAAACAAAAGGCAGAGGAAGGAGGAATTTGCCCCAGTTTTCCTGACTTACTGGGGAGCTGGGATGTCTCATCCCATCTTCTGCTGCCCTTGGACTGAAGGACCTAGATCATTGACTCACCTGGTCTCAGGCCTTCAGACTAGGACTGAATTATAACACCAGTTTTCCTGGGTCTTCAGCTTGCAGACAGCAGATCTTGGGACTTCTCAGCCTCCATAATTTCTTGAGCCAGTTCCTTATAATAAATCTCCATTTGTATCTATATCCATATCTGTATCTTCTATTGGTTCTGTTTCTCTGGAGAACCTTGACTAATACAATCCAGCAGCAGAGGAGATAAAGGAGACCCTGGAAAAACTAAGAAGAATGAAGTTACAGAAGAAATTAAGATTTTTGTTTACTCCTTTGGAGCTTTCCTGTACTTATTTTAATTTGGTTTATTTATACATTTATAATATTCTAAATCTATGGCATATGGCATACACACTTATAAATAATGTTGTTAAAAGCTGAGAATTTTCACAGTTCACTGAAATCTGTCTTGAGAATGTAGCTCTAAGACTCCTTCCTCTCCCCTGGGCCTGAACCTCTGGCAAGTAGACAGAGCTAAGTTTGTTAAAGCTGTTTGTGTCCAGAGGCTCGTCCCCCAAGCCTCCATAAACTGGGCCAGTATTTGAGTGACTTAGATCCTTTCTTCTTTTGGGTCCAAGTAATTAGCTAATCTTTGAAATGTTGTCTCTGGAAGCCACAGCAGAACTGGGCATGAGGGAACTTCTTAGGGGCAGAGACAAGAAGGCTCTGGGGGCAAAAAGCCTCCTCCTTTTTTGCCCTCAGTGCTAACACAGAAAACACAAAACAAAACAAGCACACACCCCCAACTCACTTCTGTTGAAGGGGTTCTGTTCAATTAGCCTAGATTTTTTAACATGAAACACAGAGCAGCTTCTCTGCAGGGATCTCATTTGCTGGTGTTCTTGGTGCTTTCACAGTGGAGGAGAGAACAGGGCTGGGGCACTTTCCCTAAGATGAGTGCCTTGTCACCTAGCAACCCACACCTTTCCCCAGCCACTTGGTGAGGTATTGTGTTAGAATGGCTAAACATTTCCCAAAAGATGGTATGAGGAATTCATTTTTAACGTAGTGAGGCTCCCAGGGAAAGGACCTGCTAAGTGTGACAGGGGATGGAGGTGTGCTCTCCCAGGTCTGGAGATGGAAAAGCAGAGAGAAGTTGTGTCTGTGGTGTTGTGGGAGATTCCTGCTTTCTCCTGGCTCCCACTTCTTGGGATGTCCTGAGGTCACTTTTTCAAGGAGACCCCACTCCAGTACCAGGTGTCGGAAACTCCTACTGTGTAGCTACATTTGAGAAGGACTTGGCATCACCCCTGGCTTATAGCACAGAGGGCTTATCATGGTCCTGGGGGCCCAGGACACCAATGAGGAAGCCAGGCAGGAGCTGCCTCAGAGTCTAGGACGAAGGCCACATGGCAGAGACCAGCAACAGGAGCTGCCTGGGCTGTACATCACCACGGAGCCATTGCTCATGCCAGCACCTTCGGCAGGAAGAGTCTGCAGGCCACCCTGAGACCCTGCCGGACAAGTACAGACCTGTGGGGAGGGAGCTGAGGTTTCAGAAACTATTCAGATAAGGGCTTAATGGGAAATGAAGGTTAAACTGTCCATACCGTCTCCACAGTCCTACTCTGGCTCGGGGCCTGAGAAACACTTGCTGTGGCTGCCTCCACAGACCTCACTCTGCTGTGGTCCTGGAGGCTGAGGGTTTGGACAATGGCCTGATGGGGAGTTGGAGGCAGGAACTCGACCACAGGTTTGACCACCACTGCCATCCATTCTTAATGAGGGCACTTAACTCTCTTGGGTATCATGAAAATAGAAATTATGGGGACATAGGTGGAAATATACTTGAGCTTTTTAGAAGAAAGATTTTATGTCAACTGTCTGTATTGCTAGTCACCTTGTTATTTCTTGGACTTGATTTCTAAATACTTCAAAGGAAAATATATTAACAAAGAGCATGAAAGGACTTTCTTTCTGGAAGCATTTTTGCTTACTGTAGCCACAAAGTCAAATTATACTTAAAAAATTTACCAGGTAGCTTGATATCTGGTCTGTTGCATACATTTTATTGTTCTATTACCACAGCACCAGCCAATTACTTCCCATAACTGCTTTCTAACAGACCATTTGCCTTGTTCTTAAAATACCTTGTGGTGATTTACTTATTTATATATTTATATATGTGGGGCTGTTAATGTATTACATCTATAACTCATCTTCTACTTGCCTAGTCTAAGTATCAATATTATTTTTCATTACTTGGACTGAATATTTTTCACTAACCATTATTCCAATTTCTAAATCTTTGTTTCTGCTGCATCTTATCTGCTTTCAAACATATCTAATGAATTCTTAATTTTAATTATATTTGTTTGAATTCTAGAATTTCCATTCAGTTCTTTTAAAAAATTGTTTATAGAATCTAGTTTTCTCATTGTGTCATTTATTTCCTTGAACATATCATAGTTACTTTAAAATCCTTGTCCAATAATTCCAGTAGGTGGATCACATATGGATTTCTTTTTTATTTGTTTGTTTTTGTTTGTTTTGTTTTTGATCATTTGGTCTTGTCTCTTGGCATGCCTGTAGTTTTTGAGTGAATGTTGGACAATATATGTAAAATAGTGTAGAGATGTTTGATGATATTATCTTCCTTTGGAGAGGATTTGATTTTTTTTGCTGGCTGGTAGTAGATGCAGATCACCTTGATCCAATTAGGACTGAGATAGTTTAAGATAGTTTAAGGCTAGATTTGTGAGGGCTGGTCTATTTCCAGTTTGCCTTTATTTCCAGTGTTCAGGGTTTTCAGCTGAAGGCTTTAGTTATTTACCAAGACCCCTCCTCAGCTTTGTGAATCTACTGAAAACTCTGCTTAGTTTTTTACCTCTTAGCAGCTGCTTTCTCCTGAATGTCTTGCCCCTGAGCAGCTTAGGATTCAGCAAATGCCTCAGGATAAAATCTATTCAGAATGTCAGACTTACTTCTCTTTTGTTCCCTTTTCTCTGGGAAAATTTGCCTCTCGAGTCCTGGTTACCTTTTGTACCTCTGAACTACAGTTTTTGTTTTCCATTCCCAGTTAAACTGCTGCAAGCTCTGGGCCACGACACTCTGCTTCTGCCAAATGCCTGAGAGGAAGACACAGTGGGAAGTGCTTGCTCATCTCAGTGCATCTGTTTTCTTTTAGGTTCTGGCTCCTTAACTGCTGCCTGCCTTTGTTCGCCTTGACTGATCTCTGATATCTTCAAAGAGCTGTTAAAAAAATTTACCCAAATTTTACGTTGTTTAAATTTTGCAGGGGTCTCTATACAACTGTGGAAGGTGGGCGATTTAGTGTGATATAAGCTTACCTCATCATATTTGGAAGCTGAGGCCTTAATCTTGAGTTTTTTATTTAAATGGTCACATTTTCCCCTGAGATACTCTATTTGGTTTTTTCTCAAATCAGCATCATCTTTTTTTTGATAATATTCTGTTTCTATCTCGTGTTTTCTATTCTTTATTATTTTAATCATTTGAAATATACTTATTTTATAGTTTATATCCTATTAAGTTATCTGAAATTCTCAGGGGTTTATTTATTTACTAATTTTATTGGAACAAAATTGCTTTACAATATTGTGTTAATTTCTGCTGTACAACAAGGTGAATCAGCTATATGTATACCTATGTCCCCTCCCTCTTGGACCTTCCTCCTCCCCCCACCCCCCACGCCACCCATCTAGGGCATCACAGAGGACTGAGCTGAGCTCCCTGTGCTCTACAGCAGGTTCCCCCTAACTATCTATTTTACACATGGTAGTGTATTTATGTCAAACCTAATCTCCCAATTCATCCCACCCTCCCCTTCCCCCCTTTGTCCACATGTTCATTCTCTACGTTTATGTCTCTATTCCTGTCCTACAAATAGGTTCCTCTATATCATTTTCTAGATTCCACATATATGCGTTAATATACGATATTTATTTTTCTTTTTCTGGCTTACTTCACTCTGTATGACAGACTCTAGGTCCATCCACATCTCTACAAATGACCCAATTTTGTTCCTTTTTATGGCTGAGTAATATTCCATATGTATATATGTACCACATCCTCTTTATCCATTCACCTATTGTTGGACATTTACGTTGTTTCCATGTCCTGGCTATTGTAAATAGTGCTGCAATGAACATTGGGGTACATGTCTCTTTTTGAATTATGGTTTTCTCACCTTATATCCCCAGTAGTGGGATTGCTGGGTCATATGGTAGTTCTATTTTTAGTTTTTTAAGGAACCTCCATACTGTTCTCCATAGTGACTCTATCAATTTACATTCCCACCAACAGTGCAAAAGGGTTCCTGTTTCTCCACACCCTCTCCAGTATTTACTGTTTGTAGAGTTTTTGTTGATGGCTATTCTGACCAGTGTGAGGTGATACCTCTTAGTTTTGATTTGCATTTCTCTAATAATCAGTGATGTTGAGCAGCTTTTCATGTGCCTCTTGGCCATCTGTATGTCTTCTTTGGTAAAATGTCTATTTAGGTCTTCTGCCCATTTTTTCATTGGGTTGTTTGTTTTTTTTGATATTGAGCTTCAAGAGCTGTTTGTGTATTTTGGAGATTAATCCTTTGTCCGTTACTTCATTTGCAAATATTTTCTCCCATTCTGAGGGTTGTCTTTTCGTCTTGTTTATGGTTTCCCTTGCTCTGCAAAAGCTTTTAAGTTTAATTAGGTCCCATTTGTTTATTTTTGTTTTTATTTCCGTTACTCTAGGAGGTGGGTCAAAAAAGATCTTGCTGTGGTTTATGTCAAATTGTGTTTTCCTCTCAGAGTTTTATAGTGTTCGGTCTTATATTTAGGTTTTTAATCCATTTAGAGTTTATTTTTGTGTATGGAGTTAGGTAGTGTTCTAATTTCATTCTTTTACATGTAGCTGTCCAGTTTTACCAGCACCACTTATTGAAGAGGCTGTCTTTTCTCCACTGTGTGTTCTTGCTTCCTTTGTCATAAATTAGGTGACCGTATGTGTGTGGGTTTATCTCTGGGCTTTCTATCCTGTACCATTGATCTATATTTCTGGTTTGGGGCCAGTACCATACTGTCTTGATTATTGTAGCTTTGAAGCATAGTTTTATTATATATTATCTGCTGATTCAGTTTGCATTTGCTTCTGCCAGATGCCTCAAGAGGGTATTAACAGCTGAGAACCAATTTTTATGTTAATTTCTTGGTTTGGGATGTCTTAAGCCATACAGCTACTGCATATTTGAATTCCAAATGTAAGTGAGCAGAGAGACATTGTTGCAAAATATGAAGGGAGAGATTTTTTTTTTTCTCCATTTTGTTTGCTTGTGAGTGACTGTTTCTTGGGTCATATTTGCACTTAAGATATGGACTGCATATAGGATTTTGACTTAGGTGTTTATATTAGTTCCAACTCTACACATTACGTGGCCTCAAGGTCTTGGCTGCTGTGAGTTCTGAGTTCCTTGGGCTGCTGAAACATCAGCACCTATTACTCCCTCTGATTTTCAGTTTTCTTTTTGTATAATCCCAAAGGATTTGCCTCATTTTCTTGGGGGTTCAGTTGTGTTATATGTGAAGAGACTTACATACTTTATTCAACATTTCTGGGTGTTTTTTAGGCAAAGGTTTTCAAGTTGTCTGATTTTTCATAATTTTAGAAATGAGAGCCTTAACTGACATAATTTACATTGCTGGGTTACAGTAAAATTTGTTAAGTGTTATCTATTATCAAACACCATCATCAACATTATTTCCACATATATATAAAATGTGAACATTTGGATTATAATATATATTATATTATAAATATAAAGATATAATATATATGCATGTAATAGATTATATATAGTATATAATAGATTATAAAGCTTTGTGATAACTCCTCTGTGAACTGGGTGTATAGACATAGTACAATGTAGATCATGCTACTAAAACACAATAAAATCTGGGCTATTGAAATAGTTGGAAGTACATCACCCTTCTCTCAACTACATGTTTCTCTGTCTTTAAAATCTTTGTTTTAAAACTCTGATTTTCTCAGTGAAATTAGAAAATGTTGTGGCTTTGAAGCTTTTAAACATTGAAAGATATATCTCTGGGAGTGTATATTTATGTGTAAATCACTTCACATTGACTCATATATATTATTTATATTTGGATTTTAAAATTTTATATATGCATGAAATTGTATATCTTTTTTTTTTCTTTTTGTAGGAGGATACTTCATCAAGACTTGAAATCAAAGAATATATTTGTAAAAAATAATCTACTTAAAATTGGTAAGATTTTAAGAATATGTATTCTATGAGAGAGTATATTCTAGATGTTATTAATATATCAACTTGGAGTATAAAGTACCTAAAAGTGACAGAATAATCATTGGCTTATTCAAACTTACTAAATTTTTGTTCTTTTTTTTTTTTTTTGGTACATGGGCCTCTCACTGTTGTGGCCTCTCGCGTTGCAGAGCACAGGCTCCGGACATGCAGGCTCAGCAGCCATGGCTCACGGGTCCAGCCGCTCTGCGGCATGTAGGATCTTCCCGTACCGGGGCATGAACCTGTGTCCCCTGCATCGGCAGGCGGACTCTCAACCACTGCGCCACCAGGGAAGCCCTAACTTTTTGTTCTTGATTGGTTGTGCCCAACAACAGAAAACCCAATTATTTTGTTTCTGATTATCTGATATAAACTGAGGTATAAAACATTTGCTACATATTAGATAGATTCAACAAATATCTTTTGAGTTCCTAGTCCATGCCATGCAGTAACCATTAAAAAATGATTAGACTTGTTTTACTAGCTTGATTACTACAGTTTTCCCACTCCCCCACTTATTTTATCACAAGCAATTAGCAGTTTTCACAGATAATTAAAATGTTGATATAGTTAGTTCTCCTTTAGAACTGTACCTACACTCATAACAGTTACTGGATTGTTTGATCTTATGTAGGTGTTCTTAGAGGGGGAAACATAAAAGCATGCAACTAATTAGGCAAGTATACTGAGGCTAATAGATTCAAATTTTTATAGTCATGGTCTTGAAAAGTCTCAGGTTTTTTGTTTAAAATTTCTCTATTGTAAATGAAGAACAAACTCTCTCCCCCAGATAAAATTGCAAGTCATTATATTCAGTGCTTCTAGAATCATTCTGTTTGCTGTAATTCAGACTTGAAATAGCTTTTTGTTTCAAGTTGCTGGTTTTCCATAATTACAGAAAAAAATTTTAGCTTACATAATTCACTTTCCTGTCTTCAAAGTCTTCTTTCTCCTATAAGGCTATTTATTTCTGAAGCTATTCACCAGTATTGTATAATTTAAAATGTGTGACTTTTCTTTCCCTTTAAAATGGTATGAATCATTGCATACTAAAATTGTTAAATTAGACAGTTGTTAATTTCCAGTACAGTACTGATTTTTGTGTTTTAAAGTATTCATAAAAAATAATTATTATTTCAAGGGGATTTTGGAGTTTCTCGACTCTTAATGGGATCCTGTGATCTAGCCACCACTTTAACTGGAACTCCCCATTATATGAGCCTGGAGGGTCTGAAAAACCAAGGCTATGACACAAAGTCACATATCTGGTGAGTGGGCATGGGCTGGTCCAGGCTCCTTATTCATTTGCTACCCTGAGAGATGGTGCATTTTGTTTTTAGGCTCCTTTACTTACTACGTCCACTCACTTTATTCCATTTATTTATTTATCTATTTATTTGTTTGTTTGTTTGTTTGTTTGTTTTTTATTTATTTATTTTTACATCTTTACTGGAGTATAATTGCTTTACAATGGTGTTAGTTTCTGCTTTATAACTAAGTGAAACAGTTATACATATACATATGTTCCCATATCTCCTCCCTCTTGCATCTCCCTCCCTCCCACCCTCCCTATCCCACCCATCCAGGTGGTCACAAAGCACCGAGCTTATCTCCCTGTGCTATGCACCTGCTTCCCACTAGCTATTTTACGTTTGGTAGTGTATATATGTCCATACCACTCTCTCACTTTATCACAGCTTATCCCTCCCCCTCCCCATATCCTCAAGTTGATTCTCTAGTGGGTCTGTGTCTTTATTTCCGTCTTGCCCCTAGGTTCTTCACGACATTTCTTTTTTTTTCTTAGATTCCATATATATGTGTTAGCATACAGTATTTGTCTTTCTCTTTCTGACTTA
>RJWK010052466.1:0-15639 GCA_004363435.1 Platanista minor | reverse complement strand
ATAAAAGTCCACCATTTCATTATTCATTTTATTTGTTGTTTTCTGTGGTTCTCATTCTTCTGTTTCTGTTTTCTTGACTTCTCATGGGTTACTTGAGCATTTCAGCTTGATTTATTTATAGTGTCTTTGAGTGCATCTCTTTCTTAGTAGTTGCCCTTGGGTATTATCATATACACATGTGACTTGTAAGTCTACCGGTAACATTTTAGCACTGCGAGTGAAAACTTCACTTACATTTAGGTCTCTTTACCTTCCCCACATTTAAATACATTGTATTGAGTATCAGATGGTGTTATAATTTTTCTTTCAACCACACACATATGGTCACCTTCTCTTTGATAAAGGAGGCAGCAATGTACAGTGGAGAAAGGACAGCCTCTTCAATAAGTGGTGCTGGGAAAACTGGACAGGTTCATGTAAAAGTATGAGACTAGAATACTCCCTAACACCATACACAAAAGTAAGCTCAAAATGGATTAAAGACCTAAATGTAAGGCCAGAAACTATCAAACTCTTAGAGGAAAACATAGGCAGAACACTCTATGACATAAATCACAGCAAGATTCTTTTTGACCCATCTCCTAGAGAAATGGAAATAAAAACAAAAATAAGCAAATGGGACCTAATGACACTTCAAAGCTTTTGCACAGCAAAGGAAACCATAAACAAGACCAAAAGACAACCCTCAGAATGGGAGAAAATATTTGCAAATGAAGCAACTGACAAAGGATTAATCATCAGAAATTACAAGCACCTCATGCAGCTCAATAACAAAAAAACAAACAACCCAATCCAAAAATGGGCAGAAGACCTAAATAGACATTTGTCCAAAGATCTACAGACTGCGAACAAACACATGAAAGAATGCTCAACATCATTAATCATTAGAGAAATGCAAATCAAAACTACAATGAGCTATCATCTCACACCGGTCA
The DNA here is from genome assembly GCA_004363435.1 of Platanista minor. Lineage (NCBI taxonomy): Eukaryota > Metazoa > Chordata > Mammalia > Artiodactyla > Platanistidae > Platanista > Platanista minor. The sequence goes on along the minus strand of RJWK010052466.1, from coordinate 14,704 downwards.
GAATGGCCATCATCAAAAAATCTAGAAACAATAAATGCTGGAGAGGGTGTGGAGAAAAGGGAACACTCTTGCACTGCTGGTGGGAATGTGAATTGGTACAGCCACTATGGAGAACAGTATGGAGGTTCCTTAGAAAACTACAACTATAACTACCATATGACCCAGCAATCCCACTACTGGGCATATACCCTGAGAAAACCATAATTCCAAAAGAGTCATGTACCAAAATGTTCCTTGCAGCTCTATTTACAATAGCCAGGAGATGGAAACAACCTAAGTGTCCATCATCGGATGAATGGATAAAGAAGATGTGGCACATATCTACAATGGAATATTACTGAGCCATAAAAAGAAACGAAATGGGGTTATTTGTAGTGAGGTGGATGGACCTAGAGTCTGTCATACAGAGTGAAGTAAGTCAGAAAGAGAAAGACAAATACCGTATGCTAACACACATATGTGGAATCTAAGAAAAAAAGAAATGTCGTGAAGAACCTAGGGGCAGGATGGGAATAAAGACACAGACCTACTAGAGAATGGACTTGAGGATATGGGGAGGGGGAGGGGTAAGCTGTGATAAAGTGAGAGAGTGCCATGGACATATGTACACTACCAAACGTAAAATAGATAGCTAGTGGGAAGCAGCCGCATAGCACAGGGAGATCAGCTTGGTGCTTCGTGATTACCTGGATGGGTGGCATAGGGAGGGTGGGAGGGAGGGAGACGCAAGACGGAGGAGATATGTATATGTATGATTGATTCACTTTGTTATAAAGCAGAAACTAACACCATTGTAAAGCAATGGTACTCCAATAAAGATGTAAGAAAGAAAGGAAAAAAAAATAAATAAAAAGATTTATGCAGTTCATGAGAAAAAGAATAATCTATTGTGTTACCTGTATTTCTGCTCTTTCTGTTGTTCCTTTCTCCTTCCTGATGTTCCATGTTTACTTCCTTTATCATTTCCTTTGTGTTTGAAGAACTTCTTTTGGCCAGTCTTTCAGGGTAGGTCTGCTAGCAATAAATTCTTTTAGTTTTTCCTTATTTGAGAATGTGTTTATTTACTTTTCACCTTTAAAGGATAATTTCACCTGATATAGAATCTATGGTTGACAGTTGTTTTCTTTCAGAACTTGAAAAGTATTGTGACACTTTCTACTAGCCTCTGTGGTTTCAGAATAGAAATCCTCCGCATTTTGAATTGGTGTTTCCATACAGGTAACATGTCATTTCTTTCTCTTTTCAAGAATTTTTCTGGTGTTTAACTTTCAAAATTTTAATTATGATGTGTCATGGAATGGATTTCTTTTAAGTTTATCCTGTTTGGAGTTCACTCAGCTTCCTATTTCTATTTCCATGCTGAGGCTTTTCTGTTTTCCTTTGTTTTAAGAGAATTTGTAATTGATTTTTGAAGCATTTTTTTGATGTCTGCTTTAAAATCTTGTGAAATAATGCCAACATCTGATTCATCCTTGTGCTGGCCTCAATTGATTGTCTTTTCCCCGTTCAAGTTGTTATTTTCTTGGTATGATGGGTGATTTTTGACTGTATCATGGATGTGTATCTACTATATTAGGAGACTCTGGGTTCTATTTAAATCTTTTATTTTAGCAGATAGCACATTGTTTAGGTTTAGCATGTGGGCTGTGGTTCCAATGACAGTTTGCTTTTTGTAGACTTTGTGGTATCATTTTAGTTTGCTTGGTTTATCTGGTGCTGCTGGGACTTCTACTGGTCCTTGCTGATGATGCCTTAAGGGGCAGAAAGGGTTTCCCCAGACCTGTCACTGGATGTCTCTGAGTGAAGGAGCGGCACAGTGGGATTCTTCATCAGTGTCCCCCCTACCCCCACACTGGTCCAAAGTCATGGCACAGGGGAGGAGAATGTTGGGTCTGTGAGACAAAGAAGCTTCCTGGAACTGGGATGTTTTTTGTGACTTGAGTCCCATTTCTCATTCCATCGTCCCTCCCATTGTCTTTGGGTAGGGGTGAAGAGTTTGGGACCCATAGGGATAAAGAGGCTTCCCAGACCGGCTTTCTGCTGTAGCTGGGTCTGTCTTATATGCTCTGCCTGACAGCCTCGGTATCTCTGGGTGGGCAAGGCATCTCAGGCCTGGGGAGAAGGAGAGTACTTCCCTTGACTACTTATTTCTGGCTAGGCTTCTGTGATATTGTGATTTATAAGAAATATATATTCGGTCATTCAGATGACTACATATATATTTCTCATATATATTTGGTCTTCATCCATTGTTCCTGGCTCACACTCCCCAAACCCTTGGAATTTCCTGAGTGATAAGAGCAATGGGAGTATCTTTTGTTATAAAATTTGGTCTTTGTCTTCATATCCTGAAATCACTTCAGAGCAATATGGTGAAATGGGTGTCTAATTGTTCATAACAACCTCTTTTCCACCACTACTGTGTTTCTGTTAATGAGGTAACTTTTGGAAGGCACCTAAGGATGGGGGCTGGTTGCCAGGGGAATCAACCTTGATTAGAGCTTAGAGTGTTGGAACTTTCAGTCCCATCCTATGATTTCCAGGGATAGGAGAAGGGCTGGAGGTTGAATCAATCACCAATGGCTAATGATTTAATCAATCATGCTTATTGTAACAAAGCCACAATAAAAACCCAAAAGGAGTGGGTCAGAGAGCCTCTGAATTGGTGAACACATGGAGGTTTGGAGAGAGTTGCATGCTCGGAGAGGGTATAGAAGCTCTGTACCCTTTCCCCATACCTTGCCCTATGCACCTCTTCCATCTGGATTTTCTGAGTTAAATCCTTTTATAACAAACTGGTAATCTAGTAAGTAAAATATTTCTCTTGAGTTCTGTGAGCTACTCTAGCAAATTAGTCAAGCCCAAGGAGAGGGCCGTTGGAACCTCCAATCTATAGGTGGTCATTCAGAAACACAGGTGACAACCTGGATGTGTGACTGGTGTCTGAAGTTGGGGAGAAGGGGCATTTTGTGAGACTGAACTCTTAACCTGTGGAATCTGATGCCATCTCCAGGTAGATAATGGCGGAATTGAGTTTAATTCTTGGACACCTTGCTGGTGTTGGAGAATTTTTGGTGTGGAAGCAACCTCCCTCTCCCTACATGTTGGAGTTGGGACCAGCACCCCTCTACCTCCCAAATGATTCTCTGTACTGATAATGTTGGGCTTGCCTAATGTTGTCAGAGAGACTTCTGTTTGACTCTGGAGAGCAATGAGCCTACCTGGGCTGACTGTTTTTTTGTTAGGATGGAGGATCTAGAAATACCAGGTCTGGGTGGCCTTTATTTGTTGGATGTAGGGATGCAAAATAGTCTCTTGTGCTGTTCCTCCATTTATAGGGTCCCAAAACAGCTCAGCTTCTTACCACCCTTTGATTTCTCCTTCAGTTGTTTCTTGTGCCATTCCCAGCAGGGAAAAACACCATACTGCCCAGACCAGAAGTCTTCCTATTAAACAGAAGTTTAATAATGTGTTCTATACAACTTGCTTAGAATTGAGGTTAAATTCACCAGCTTGCAAACATTACTTTCTTCTTTTTGAAAATCGAAAGTACGTTTGCCTCCCTCTAGACTTCTCTCCCTCTCTCTTTATTCACAATTTTGCCTAGACAGCAGTTTGGAAATCTTAGCCCAAGGTCTTTCCAGTATCCTGGAATGTGATTTTTCTAGGACAAGTACTTCTTGACCTGTTCTTTTGTCTCTGTTTTCAGTTTCTTTCTAATGTTTTTTGTACCCTTTCATGTCCTAACTTTTCTTAACTGAGGATACATGGAAATAAAGTAGGAATTGTTTTTTGTTTGTTTGTTTTTTTCTCTTTGTAACCTAACATTACATTTCTTATTATTGTTGATAGCAGTTTGAAATCCCTGTTTGTTATCCTTGGACTATATCTCCTTCTAAGGCTCATGTCATTCTGAACCTTGGATTTTTTAGTGTTTTATAGGTACATGGCACTCTTTTGTAATTATAATTGGCTATGTCTCCTTTGTTACATCAGTAGACTGATGTATACCAACTTGAGCGTCAGACAGACTTGTGTTTGAACCTCTCCTCTACCTTTTCCTAGATGTGTGATTTGGGATTGCTTTTTTAACCTCTGAGCTTCCATTTCTTTATCTATAGAATGGAAACAATACTACTATTAATAATAAGAGAGAATACATATTAGGCAGGTAGCGTAGCTCTTGACACAGAGTAAGTACAGAATAAATGCTATTACTGTTGTTACTGTACATTAAAAAAAAATCTGAGAGTGTAGATAACTTTTTATAGCTACTACCTCTTTTGATACCTATCCTTTTCTCTTCTGTAATTTTATAGTTGGAATTTCATTTTTGAGTGACTTCCAGTCAGCTTATGTAAATTCAAGTTCTCAGGGAAGGAGATTGCATATCTTTTAAATTGTGAAATTTCATCTAATTTAATTGTGACTGGCATTCTTATGACAGTGCTGGTGATGGTCCTCTTACTTAGTAGTAAATGCAAATATTTCACAGCTCTGTCTCCATGCAATTGCTGTGTAGGTGTTAAATTAGCCTTTCTGGTTAACCATCCATAAATATTTCAAAATACATACTCATGTGGGTACCCAGCTTGCTTCTACATGCTACAAAAATTCTGGCTTGTTAGACATTTCATATTATCATATATCCTACCTGTATTTCTTGTTATATTTTAAAATAAGTTAATGGTTATAGTACATCAGCTTACTTTTCTAGTGAAAAATGAAATTTATCAGATCCTTGATTTGAACTCTCTGGGCAAGAATCATATTGAATTTTATATTTTGTACAATGCCCAACCCATTGTCATTCAGGTGTTTTATCACTGACGATTGTACCTAAAGTGATGTAGCAGTTGTCTGAAGGTCAGCAAAGTGACATCATTACCAGTGTGTTCTAACTAACCTGTTTCTTCCAGTGTGTTTTTCCTCTGAGTTAAAGTTGGTAATCTTTGTAATCTTAGTAAATTCTTTAGGTTTCATGTTTGATAGCTATAATTCTGGAACCTCCCAAAACTATCTTAATTAAAGGCATGTTGGAATGTGTTTGAAATTTTTCTGCTGTAGTTCATTACTTCTGGGCAGTAATCTTAAGGATGTGAGTTTTCTTCAGGGATTCAACCTTTGCTGCTTCCCTCCATGCAGTTTTTTTTTTTTTTCTTTTTAATCTCTTCACCTCCTCCCTTAGGGAGAATAGGTATCCAGATTGTTTTTAGTCTTTTGGATACGATTGGAACTAGGGTCTTGAAAACTCTAACCTTTGAAGGTTCTAGATTGTTTTTGAGGGCTAACATTGGCATTATGGCCAAATTCTAATGGGTAATTTAGATTCTGGCATCAGAAATCTAAATGAAATGGCACAAGGTTTAGTTTTTTCCTTCTTGGTATCATGAAATGGTGATGTGCCATGGCTAGGTACTATGCTTTCTCAGTGATGTTTCATTGGTGAGTTGATTCCTAGATGTGGTTTTTTAATATGCTTGTAGAGTGTTCTTGAGTTCTTTGGAGGAATAAAGGATTGATTCATGGTGGCTGGGGATGCTTAATGTTCAATTATAGAATTATAACTTGCCAGCAGAAATATAGATAAAAGGGAAAGAGCCCTTGTGCCTGAACTGCAGATGACCCCTCTCTGGGCTTTATGGCCCACTGCTTTTTCATCATCTCTTCCTTCAGTGCAATACATAACTTTGCTTTTCTTAGAGAGACATATTCTGGCTCCTTCTTTGTTCAGGCTCCTCTTGCTTAGACTGCTTCCACATTGTACCATGTGTCTGGAATAATGCCCTCTCCTTTGTCTGCCAAACCCTTTCTCTGCTGTCAACCTGAGAGAGCTAGAATTCTCATCTCCTTCATTAAACTCTGCTGACCTGAGCGTCACAGAAGTGACAGCTCCCCGAGGCACAGATCATGTAAACACTTCTTGTCAGTTTATGTAGATGTTCAGTGTTTTTATAGTGCTGTCTTGGTATCTCTGTGGGATAGTTATCTGTGTTGTCTGGCATCTTAGATTTTTAAATCCACAAAAGGGAGAAATCCTATTAGACTTTATGGATATTCATCTCACAAGTAAGTAGGCATTTGATAGATTGCTTTTTGAAGGCAATGTCATTGAGGGCAAAAGTGGACAAATAGCCTCTGAAAAATTAGAACTCTTGTTGTTGCTTGTTGAACTTTGTAATAGATAACTGAGCTTATAAGCTTAGGAAATGAGACTTGAATCATTTCAGTTATTGGCCACACAGTATCTATTTCAGTGTTTTAAAAGTTTTATTTCTTTTCCCCATAAACTAGTCAGCTGACTCAAAGACTTGACTTTATTGCTTAGCAATTCTACTACATTACTAGTAAGCATGATAATGCTGCCTTTGAATTTACAAGCCATTGGCTGGAGAAGTCTTAAATTTCTGTTGTTAAATTCTCCACAAATCTGACTGAGCATGAACCTCTGGGAATGCCATTCGTTACCCATTAACTATGTGAACAGTAACTTTTTGGACAGAGACAGAGCCCTCCACAATCAGAACTCATTCTTTCCCTCATCTAGTTCCAACAGTACCAAACTATTCATAATTTCCCATGTTTACTGTCATACCTTTACTCATATAATGTTATCTCCTCTTGAAGTGCCTTTCTTCTCTCTCTCTGACTTCTTATTCACCTGGCATATTCTTTTTTTTTTTTTTTTTTTTTTGCAGTACGCGGGCCTCTCACTGTTGTGGCCTCTCCCGTTGCGGAGCACAGGCTCCGGACGCGCAGGCTCAGCGGCCGTGGCTTACGGGCGCAGATGCTCCGCGGTATGTGGTATCTTCCCGGACCGGGGCACGAACCGGTGTCCCCTGCATCGGCAGGCGGACTCTCAACCACTGCGCCACCAGGGAAGCCCCACCTGGCATATTCTTGATTTACCTTAAATGTCTTCTATTCTGTGATCATTTTCTGACCTCTGCATCAGACAAAGACAGTTACTTCCATTTCTCCCATATAACATCTTCTACACACCTCTAAACACTTGAGCATTATATTTTTACAACTTGTATTTGTGGTGTTCTGTGTGATCTTACCACCACTGATTACACTGTGAGTTTGTTAAAGACAAGAACATTTTGTTTTCCCAGCGTCTTGCAGAGTTATTGGCACATCTCATGTGCTCAATACATCCTGCAAAGAATGAATGAATGAACCAAGGCAGGCATGCCAGTGGAATTAGAAACCATGGCTGTGGGGACTTCTGTTTCTGGCTTTGACAGAATAACTTGTATCAGACTAACTATCCCTCAGGAAGGGCTAGAAAAGCTGCATAAAATTACAATATACTTATTTGAAAGCATCAGAGAGCTATCAAAGGAAGTAGGGATCAAAATCCCAGAGAGGACAGATGTATTGAGTTGGGCCCAACATTCTGTGCTACAGTTCCCTTTAAGGCATTTGCCAATGTAAGTGGTATGGATAGAGACACTGAGAAGCCAAACTGAAAATAGTAACTAAGAGACAGAGAAGCTGAGCAGAGGTTTCAGCAGTCTCACAGGGCTATAGAGACAAAAATTAGAGTTCAGGGCTACCATAGTAATCAGGACTTGAAGGTCCAAGATACCAGAGAAAAAGAAAGTACAATGAATTTAGTCCAATATTTTATGCTACTTTTTCTCTTGTGTCAATTTGCTGATTTGTAAGTGGTACAGGGCAAAGAAGTTGAGAAGTTAAGCAGAAAGTGCCAGATACAAATATGAGTAGTTAAGCAGAGCTTTCAGCAATTTCACAATGCTGGAGAGACAGAAACTGGAGTTTAGAGACTGCCAAAGAGGAGGGACCCTGGTAATTACCCCAGGCTTTCAGTTGGGATCCCCAAAGGGCTAAACTCCAGGAGTAAGGAGGAACTAGAAAAAATACCATTCCTCACAAAGACTAAAGCATGGCTTTGAATCAGCTCAATCTCAGGCAGTATTAAGGTGATTTGTCCTTCATCACCTGGCACAAACAAAAGTAAATGTTCTTTGGAGGAAAATAATATCATCCAGATCTCCTCTAACTTTTAACATGCAATGTCTGGCATTTAATCAAAAATTACTAGGCTTACCAGTATGAGTTTGCTAGGGCTGTCATAACAAAGTACCACAGATTGGGTGCTTAATCAACAGAAATTCATTGTTTCATAGTTTTGGATGCTAGAAGTAAAATATCAGGGTATTGGCAGGGTTGTTTCCTTTTAAAGTCTGTGAGAAAAGGATCTGTTCCAGGTCTCTCTCTTTGGCTTGTAGATGGCTATCTTTTCCCGATGTCTCTTCATATTGTCTTCACTCTATGTGTATCTGTTTGTCCAAATTCTCCCCCTTTTATAAGGATACCAGTCATATTGGATTAGGGCCCACCCTCATGACCTCATTTTAACTTATTTCTGTAAAGACTCTATCTCCAAATAAGGTAATATTCTGAGGTAATAGGGGTTAAGACTTCAACATGTGTATTTTGGGGGGCACAATTCAACCTGTAACATCAGGTCATAGGACTATGAGGAAAAACAGACAATAGAAAGGCCTTGACATGTGGCCGAGATTTAGAGTTAGGAGGCTCAGACTTAACTGTGCTTAATATGTTCATAATAGTTTACAAGATGGAGGTTTTCAGCAGAGAACTAGGTTCCATATGAAAGAAAGGAAATTCTGGAACTGAACATTATAATGACTAAAACTAAGATTTTAACAGATGAGCTTAACAGTGGATTAGATACAGCTCAAGAGAAGATTGGTCAACTGGAAGATAAGTCAGTAGAAAATAGTCAGACTGAAGAACCAAGAGAAAAAAAAGATGGAAAACACAAAAACCATGTCAACAATTTATTGGTTTCATTTTAGTGTGCTTGTTGGGAAGCCATGAAAATATCACTTAGCCTGTATAGTGAACAATAGACTTATAGTCAAGCACACCTGAACTAGAACCCCAGCTGTGCCTCTTATTCTCTTACTGACTGTTGTCTTGGATTATGGATCCTCTGAGCCACAGTTTCCTCATCTGTAAAAGGAAGACAATAATACTTACCTGACAGGGTTGTTGTGGGAATTAAATGAGATAATACAAGTGAAAGTGCTTTATAAACTACAAAGTCACACAATGACAGCATTTATTCTTCATTGTGTGTACACAGTAACTTGGACATTTCTACTATTCTGAGCAGATATCTACAGATTTGCCTTAAAAACACTTCAGAGTAAAAGCCTATTCCATCTGTTGCTGTGACTACTTGGTGAAAAGAGAGGGGTGTTTGCTGTGTTGTGCATTATCCTGTCAGGTCTCACTTTACCATCTTTGTCAAAAATTAAATTTGCTTCTTCAAGATTGGTGAGCGTTTTCTGTTTTCTTTTTTCCTATTTCTAAAACACTTCACAGAAATATATCTTGTTTGGGTACGTTAAAGAATTTTTATTTGTATTTTAATCTATTTTTTTTTTGCTGTTTGTAAATCTATTCACTTCTATAATAAACTCATTTGTAAAATATTTGTTTATGTACTATGTGTTAGGCACTGTGCTAAATGATTGTGATAAAAGATGAGTAATAGAGCTAGTGGGGAAGTTCAATTCCTAAATATTTTTGATACTAAGATGAATGCTATAGGGGATGCATGTGAGCACAGAAGTGAAGTTGCCTCTGCTTGTGGTGCCACTGAGAAGGTGACATTTGAGCTAAGTCTCTAATGATTAGTGAAAATATCTGGTGGAAAAAGGGCAGATGTGCATTTCAGGTAGAGGAAACAGGATGTGCAAGGGCACAGGAGAATTGAAAGATTTGATATATTCAGGAATTAGATGTAATTTGACATGGCTAGGGTGTAGGATGTGAAGCACGAAAAGGGGATGGAGTGACAGATTCAACTGGAAATTTGACAGGTCCTTGAAAAGTAAATGAACAGGGATAATAATGGAGATTAAGCAGGAGAGTTGCATAAATTCTGTGTACTGGCAGTGGTGTGGAGAATGGACTGGAGAGAGGTGAGAGGAAAGGTAGTTAGGAGGCTGGTACAGTAGTCCAAGTGAGAGATGATGAAGGCCTGAACTAGGGCAGTAGGGATGGAGACTAGAGTACAGATCCAAGAGGTGTGACAGAGGTAGCAGATAGGACACATCTATACTATTTGGGGTGGAGGTTTCTCCCCATAAATAAATGGGTAGTTTGTATCTCTTATTCTCTTCCTAGTAAACTTCACATATAGAGTACCCCATTGGTGAGGTTTTAATGAAGGAGCCAGAGCAAATATAGAGCATAGAAGGACATATATCAACTAAGTAGAATGAATACAGCTGTGTAGACGTTGATGTGTAGGTGTTTAGGATTTGGTGAAGTGAGTAACTGGATCTGGGTGAGTTTGGTCAGAGTGGATATCCTTGGATGACTATTCCCTGGCCTCTTTTCTCTCCTTAATTCTCCATCATATCTCTCCTCTTCACCCTCAATTCCAAATTCCTCCTTTCACTGAGAAAAGAGAAAGCAGTCAGCTGCCAACCTCCAAAAGTTGTTACTCCCACACCTACTCACCTACGTGCATCGTGCATCTGTACCTGTTTTCTCCATCTTCTCTCTTGTTAATATAGATGAACTGTCCATGCTTTTATCTAAAGCCAACCCCTTCACCTATGTTCCAGATTTCATCTCCTCTTGCCTACAAAATGACATTGCTCCAACAGTTATACCCTAGTTCTCCTCTTTCTCTCACATCCCACCATCAGATCCTTTTGCAATTCTATCATCTCAACATTCTAAATATATCTAAACGAATTCTTCTCCAGTGCTACCACCCTGATAAAAACCAACATCAGCTCTGAAATAGATTACTTCTGTAGTCTCCTAACTGGTCTTTTGCTTCCACCCTTGCCCCTCTACTTAATTTCAATCTACACACAGCAGCCATAATGATCCTTTAAAAACATAAGTCAAATCATGTCACCCTTCTACTCCCGTTGGCTTCTTATCTCAACAGTCCTTAACATTTCATACAGAGTTACCTCTTTGACCACATTTCTATCACTTCCACCCCTTACTCTTAGTACCAAACATGCCAAGCATGCCTTGGGGCTGTTGCACATTCTGATCCCTCTGTCTGGAATGTCTCTCCCTTCACAGATATGCACTGTACAGTTTGCTTCCTAACTTCCTTTAGGTCTTTCCTCAAATTACAGATATCCTTCCCAAACTACCCTTTATAGCACACAAAACTCTTCTGCCTACCATCTTTGTTTGACATCTTCTCTTGCTTTGCTTTTCTTCATATCATTTATCTACCACTTTACAAAGTTTTCATTTATTTATTTATTTATTGTATAGAATGACAGAGTTCTTTGAGGGTGGAGATTTCCTTTTGTTTCCTGCCATAACCACAATACTTAGATGTATTAGGTGCTTGATAAATTTTTTTTTGAATTTTATTTTATTTATCTTTTACATAGCAGGTTCTTATTAGTTATCTGTTTTATACATATTAGTGTATATATGTCATGAAAAGTCTCCCAATTCATCCCACCCTCCCCACCACCACTTTCCCCCCTTGGTGTCCCTACGTTTGTTATCTACATCTGTGTCTCTATATCTGCCCTGCAAACTGGTTCATCTGTACCATTTTTCTAGGTTCCACATATATGTGTTAATATACGATATTTGTTTTTCTCTTTCTGACTTACTTCACTCTGTGTGACACTCTCTAGGTCCATTAACGTCTCTACAAATGACAAATTTCGTTCCTTTTTAGGGCTAATATTCCATTGTACATATGTACCACATCTTCTTTATCCATTCATCTGTCAATGGGCATTTAGGTTGCTTCCATGACCTGGCTATTGTAAATAGTGCTGCAGTGAACACTGGGGTGCATGTGTCTTTTTGAATTGCGGTTTTCTCTGGGTAGAGGCCCAGTAGTGGGATTGCTGGATCATATGGTAATTCTATTTTTAGTTTTTCAAGGAACCTCCATACTGTTCTCTGTAGTGACTAGCAATTTACATTCCCACCAACGGTGCAAGAGGGTTCCCTTTTTTCCATACCCTCTGCAGCATTTGTTGTTTGTAGATTTTCTGATGATGCCCATTCTAACTTGTGTGAGGTGATACCTCATCATAGTTTTGATTTGCATTTCTCTAATAATTTGTGGTATTGAGCAGATATTCATGTACTTCTTGGTCACCTGTATATCTTCTTTGGAGAAATGTCTATTTAGGTCTTCTGCCCATTTTTGGATTGGGTTGTTTGTTTCTTTAATATTGAGCTGCATGAGTTGTTTGTATATTTTGGAGGTTAATCCTTTGTCCGTTGATTTGTTTGCAAATATTTTCTCCTATTCTGAGGATTGTCTTTTCATCTTGTTTGTAGTTTCCTTTGCTTTGCAAAACCTTTTAAATTTCATTAGATTCCATTTGTTTATTTTTGTTTTTATTTCCATTACTCTAGGAGGTGGATCAAAAAAGATCCTGCTGTGATTTATGTCAAAGAGTGTTCTTCCTATGTTTTCCTTTAAGAGTCTTACAGGGTCCGGTCTTACATTTAGGTCTCTAATCCATTTTGAGTTTATTTTTGTGTATGGTGTTAGGGAGTGTTCTAATTTCCTTCTTTTATATTTAGCTGTCCAGTTTTCCCAACACCACTTATTGAAGAGGCTGTCTTTTCTCCACTGTATATCTTTGCCTCCTTTGTCATAGATTAGTTGACCGTAGGTGCATAGGGTTATCTCAGAGCTTTCTATCCTGTTCCATAGGTCTATATTTCTGTTTCTGTGCCAGTACCATATTGTCTTGATTTCTGTAGCTTTGTAGTATACTGTGAAGTCGGGGAGTCTGATTCCTCCAGCTCCGTTTGTTTCTCTCAAGACTGCATTGGCTATTTGGGGTCTTTTGTGTCTCCATACAAATTTAAAGATTTTTTTGTTCCAGTCCTATAAAAAATGCCACTGGTAATTTGATAGGGATTGCATTGAATCTGTAGATTGCTTTGGATAGTATAGTCATTTCGACAATATTAATTCTTCCAGTTCAAGAACATGGTATATCTCTCCATGTGTTTGCATCATCTTTGATTTCTTTCATCAGTGTCTATTACTTTTCTGAGTACAGGTCTTTTACCTCCTTAGGTAGGTTCATTCCTAGGTATTTTATTCTCTTTGTTGCAGTGGTGAATGGGATTTTTTCCTTAATTTCTCATTCTGATCTTTCGTTGTTAGTGTATAGGAATGCAAGAGATTTCTGTGCATTAATTTTGTATCCTGCTACTTTACCAAATTCATTGATTAGCTCTAGTAGTTTTCTGGTGGCATCTTTAGGATTCTGTATGTATAGTGTCATGTCATCAGCAAACAGTGACAGTTTTACTTCTGCTTTTCGAATTAGTATTCCTTTTATTTCTTTCTCTTCTCTGATTGCTGCGGCTAGGACTTCCAAAATGATGTTGAATAATAATGGCGAGAGTGGACATCCTTGTCTTGTTCCTGATCTTAGAGGAAATGCCTTCACTTTTTCACCATTGAGAATGATGTTTACTGCGGGTTTGTCATATATGGCCTTTAATATTTTAAGGTAGGTTCCCTCTATGCCCATTTTCTGGAGAGTTTTTATCATAAATGGGTGTTGAATTTTGTCAAAAGCTTTTTCTGCATCTATTGAGATAATCATATGGTTTTTATTCTTCAATTTGTTAATATGGTGTATGACATTGATTGATTTGCATATATTGAAGAATCCTTGCATCACTGGGATAAATCCTACTTGATCATGGTGTATGATCGTTTTAACGTGTTGTTCGATTCTGTTTGCTAGTAATATGTTGAGGATAACTGCAGCTATAATCATCAGTGATATTGGTCAGTAATTTTCTTTTTTTGTAGTATGTTTGTCTGGTTTTGGTATCATGGTGATGGTGGCTTCACAGAATGAGCTGGGGGGTGTTCCTTCCTCTGCAATTTTTTGGAAGAGTTCGAGAAGGATGGGTGTTAGCTCTTCTCTAAATGTTTGATAGAATTCACCTGTGAAGATATGTGGTCCTGGACTTTTGTTGGTTGCAAGATTTTTAATCACAGTTTCATTTTCATTACTTGTGCTTGGTCTGTTCATATGTTCTATTTCTTCCTGGTTCAGTCTTGGAAGGTTATACCTTTCTAAGAATTTGTCCATTTTATTGGCATAGAGTTTCTTGTAGTAGTCTCTTATTATCCTTTGCATTACCGCAGTGACTGCTGTAACTTCTTTTTCATTTCTAATTTTATTGATTTGAGTCCTCTCCGTCTTTTTCGTGATGAGTCTGGCTAATGGTTTATCAATTTTGTTTATCTTCTCAAAGAACCAGCTTTTAGTTTTATTGATCTTTGCTATTGTCTCCTTTGTTTCTATTTCTTTTATTTCTTTTTTTTAATACATAAAACAAATTTTATTGCTATATACATGTAGCAAATAATCCAAAAATGAAATTAAGGAACACTTAATTCTAGCTACAATAGCATCAAAAATAATAAAATGCGTAGGCATATATATATATATATATATATATATATATATAGTTTTTCATCTTTATTGGAGTATAATTGCTTTACAATGGTGTGTTAGTTTCTGCTTTATAACAGAGTGAATCAGTTATACATATACATTTGTTCCCATATCTCCTCCCTCTTGCATCTCCCTCCCTCCAACCCTCCCTATCCCACCCATCCAGGTGGTCACAAAGCACCGATTTGATC
>RJWK010052465.1:0-15639 GCA_004363435.1 Platanista minor | reverse complement strand
TGGATGTGTGGGATAGGGAGGGTGGGAGGGAGGGAGATGCAAGAGGGAGGAGATATGGGAACATATGTATATGTATAATTGATTCACTTTGTTATAAAGCAGAAACTAACACCATTGTAAAGCAATTATACTCCAATAAAGATGTTAAAAAAAAAGCTACCATATGAAAGAGGAATTAAACTTATTCTCTGTACTTTCAGAGGGCAGCATTAGGACCAATAGGTATATGGTGTAAATAAGTATATTTCAGCCATCTTGTCACTATATTCTTGTCCTTATCATGACATAAAGTTCTTGGAGATAATCTGGTCAAATTGGCAGACCATAGCCACCAATCTAAACATGGAAAAATTAAAATGACCTGCATGGTTAATTGCCTGAGTCCAGGGTTTTCAAATACAACAACATAGTTATAGAAATGATCCTCATCTCAGCATTCTCTTCAAGCTTTCTATTGAGGAAGACTTTTCAACTGGAGCAAGCAGAAGCAAATCAATAGAAAAGATAGACTAGGTATTGTAGTAGATACTGACCATACGAATCATGGGAACTAAATAATGTGAAGATCTGTGAGTTGGAAAATTAGGATACCATTTGGGTTTTATATTAGTCTTAAAAAACAATTCCTATACTAGGCAATCTTGGCAATTTTTCTAGCAAAGAGGTGACCTCAAATATATGAAGTTAGAAAAGACAGCAGAAATTTCTTGGAACTGCTGTGTGTGTATGTGTGTGAAAATGCCATCTGCCTTACAAAGTTATAAAGTTGAAACAAGATAAAGTAAATATGAACACTTCAAAAACTCTAAGGTTCATTAAACTAGAAGGTGAGCTTTAAAAAGCAAGGTTTTAAACAAAAACAAACACGTAGATACTGAGAACAGAGTAGTGGTTACCAGAGTGGGGTGCAGGAGGAAGGGCAAAATGGGTAAAAGGGGCCAACTATATAGCGACAGATGGAAACTACATTTTTGATGGTCTGTAGGGTATACAGAAGTAAAAATATAACATTGTACATAAACTTCAAAAAATAATAAATACAAATAAGTGCATGCTTTATTATTATGAATTAAAATTTTTTAATTTAAAAAAATTTAATAAAAAAAGGTTTCAAAGAACTCTCAGAAGAATCAGCCTGAAGTTCCAAAATAAGGTTTAATCTGAATAATTTTTCAAAATGAGGCTCCTAAAGATTTCCTGGTGAGATTCTGAACAGAATTAAAGAGATAATAATAACCTTTAGAGAGGGAGTTAATTTTGTGAATAGCAAATGAAACACAAAAGGATACCATTAAACATTAGACCCTCAGGTCGAAATTTTGCTAAGAAAAAGCCTCTTGTAGTCTACCATCTTATTTTTTTAACCTATCTAATTAATAGATTTTATTTTATTTTTTAAATGTCTTTATTAGAGTATAATTGCTTTACAATGTTGCGTTAGTTTCTGCTGAATAACAAAGTGAATCAGCTATATGTATACCTGTATCCCCATATACCCTCCCTCTTGCGTCTCTGTCCCATCCTCCCTATCCCACCCACCTAGTTGGTCACAAAGCACCGATCTGACCTCCGTGTGCTATACAGCTGCTTCCCACTAGCTAGCTATTTTACATTTGGTAGTGTTGTATGTCAATGCTACTCTCTCACTTCGTGCCAGCTTCCCCTTCCCCACTTGTGTCCTCAAGTCCATTCTCTACGTCTGCGTCTTTATTCCTGTCCTGCCCCTAGGTTCATCAGAACCATTTTTTTTTAGATTCCATACATATGTGTCAACATACGGTATTTGTTTTCCTCTTTCTGACTTACTTCACCCTGTATGACAGACTCTAGGTCCATCCACCACACTACAAATAACTCAATTTCATTTCTTTATATGGCCGAGTAATATTCCATTGTATATATGTGCCACATCTCCTTTATCCATTCATCTCTCAATGGACACTTAGGTTGCTTACATGTCCTGGCTATTGTAAACAGAGCTGCAGTGAACATTTTGGTACATGACTCTTTATGAATTATGGTTTTCTCAGGGTATATGCCCAGTAGTGGGATTACTGGGTCATATGGTAGTTCTAATTTTAATTTTTAAAGGAACCTCCATACAGCTCTCCATAGTGGCTGTATCACTTTACATTCCCACCAACAGTGCAAGAGGTTTCCGTTTTCTCTGCACCCTCTCCAGCATTTATTGTTTCTAGATTTTTTCATGATGGCCATTTGGACCATTGTGAGATGATACCACATTGTGGTTTTGATTTGCATTTCTCTAGTGATTAGTGATGTTGAGCATTCTTTCATGTGTTTGTTGGCAATCTGTATATCTTCCTTGGAGAAATGTCTCTTTAGGTCTTCTGCCCGCTTTTGGATTGGGTTTTTTGTTTTTTTGATACTGAGCTGCATGTGCTGCTTCTATATTTTGGAGATTAATCCTTTGTCAGTTGCTTCGTTTGCAAATATTTTCTCCCATTCTGCGGGTTGTCTTTTGGTCTTGTTTATGGTTTCCTTTGCTGTGAAAAAGCTTTGAAGTTTCATTAGGTCCCATTTGTTTATTTTTGTTTTTATTTCCATTTCTCTAGGAGGTGGGTCAAAAGGATCTTGCTGTGGTTTATGTCATAGTGTTCTGCCTGTGTTTTCCTCTACGACTTTTATAGTGTCTGGCCTTACATTTAGGTCTTTAATCCATTTTGAGTTTATTTTTGTGTATGGTGTTAGGAAGTGTTCCAATTTCATTCTTTAACATGTAGCTGTCCAGTTTTCCCAACACCACTTATTTGAAGAGGCTGTCTTTGCTCCATTGTATATTCTTGCCTCCTTTATTAAAGATACAGTGTCCATATGTGTGTGGGTTTACCTCTGGGCTTTCCATCCTGTTCCATTGATCTATATTTCTGTCTTTGTGCCAGTACCATACTGTCTGGATTACTGTAGCTTTGTTGTATAGTCTGAAGTCCAGGAACCTGATTTCTCCAGCTCCGTTTTTCCTTCTCAAGATTGCTTTGGCTATTCGGGGTCCTTTGTGTTTCCATACAAATTGTAAAATGTTTTGTTCTAGTTCTGTGAAAAATGACATTGGTGGTTTGATAGGGATTGCATTGAATGTGCAGATTGCTTTGGGTAGTATAGACATTTTCACAATGTTGATTCTTCCAATCCAAGAACATGGTATATCTCTCCATCTGTTTGTATCGTCTTTAATTTCTTTCATCAGTGTCTTGTTGTTTTCTGCATACAGGTCTTTTAGCTCCTTAGGTAGGTTTATTCCTAGGTATTTTATTCTTCTTGTTGCAGTGGTGAATGGGATTGTTTCCTTAATTTCTCTTTCTGATTTTTCATTGTCAGTGTATAGGAATGCAGGAGATTTCTGTGCATTAATTTTGAATCCTGCTACTTTACCAAATTCATTGATTAGCTCTAGTAGTTTTCAGGTAGCATCTTTAGGATTCTCTATGTATAGAATCATCTCATCTGCAAACAATGACAGGTTTACTTCTTATTTCCAATTTGAATTCCTTTTATTTCTTCTTCTTCTCTGATTGCTGTGGCTAAAACTTCCAAAATTATGTTGAATAATAGTGGTGAGAGTGGACAACCTTGTCTTGTTACTGATCTTAGAGGAAATGGTTTCAGTTTTTCACAATTGAGAATGATGTTGGCTGTGGGTTTGTCATATATGGCCTTTATTATTATGTTGGTGTAAGTTCCCTCTATGACCACTTTCTGGAGAGTTTTTATCATAAGTCGGTGTTGAATTTTGTCAAAAGCTTTTCCTGCATCTATTGAGGTTATCATATGTTTTTTTTCATGTTTACTGGAGTATAACTGCTCCACAATGGTGCGTTAGCCTTCCCTCCATAACAAAGTGAATCAGCTGTACATACACATACGTTCCCATATCTCCTCCCTCTTGCATCTCCCCCACTCCCAACCTCCCCATCCCACCCATCCAGGCTGTCACAAAGCACCGAGCTGACATCCCTGCGCCATGAGACTGCCTCCCACCAGCCATCCATTTCACGTTTGGTAGTGTATAATATGTCCATGCCACTCTCCCACCCCGTCACAGCCCACCCCTCACCATCTCCATATCCTCAAGTCCATTCTCTAGTAGGTCTGTGTCTTTATTCCCGTCTTGCCCCTAGGTTCTTTATGACATTTCATTTTTTCTTAGATTCCATATATATGTGTTAGCATACGGTATCTGTCTTTCTCTTTCTGACTTACTTCACTCTGTATGACAGACTCTAGGTCCATCCACATCACTACAAATAACTCCATTTCCTTTCTTTTTATGGCTGAGTAATATTCCGTTGTATATATGTGCCACATCTTCTCTATCCATTCATCCAATGATGGACACTTAGGTTGTTTCCATCTCCTGGCTATTGTAAATAGAGCTGCAATGAACATTTTGGTACATGACTCTTTTTGAATTATGGTTTTCTCTGGGTATATGCCCAGTAGTGGGATTTCTCAGTCATATGGTAGTTCTATTCGTAGTTTTTTAAAGGAAACTCCATACTGTTCTCCATAGTGGCTGTACCAATTCACATTACCACCAGCAGTGCAAGAGTGTTCCCTTTTCTCCACACCCTCTCCAGCATTTATTGTTTCTAGATTTTTTGATGATGGCCATTCTGACTGGTGTGAGATGATATCTCATTGTAGTTTTGATTTGCATTTCTCTAATGATTAATGTTGTTGATCATTCTTTCATGTGTTTGTTGGCAGTGGAGAAAAGAAAGCCTCTTCAATAAGTGGTGCTGTGAAAACTGGACAGGTACATGTAAAAGTATGAGACTAGAACACTCCCTAACACCATACACAAAAATAAGCTCAAAATGGATTAAAGACCTAAATGTAAGGCCAGAAACTGTCAAACTCTTAGAGGAAAACATAGGCAGAACACTCTATGACATAAATCACAGCAAGATTCTTTTTGACCCATCTTCTAGAGAAATAGTAATAAAAACAAAAATAAACAAATGGAACCTAATGAAACTTCAAAGCTTTTGCACAGCAAAGGACACCATAAACAAGACCAAAAGACAACCCTCAGAATGGGAGAAAATATTTGCAAATGAAGCAACTGACAAAGGATTAATCTCCAAAATTTACAAGCAGCTCAATAACAAAAAAACAAACAACCCAATCCAGAAATGGGCAGAAGACCTAAAGAGACATTTCTCCAAAGAAGATATACAGACTGCCAACAAACAAATGAAAGAATGCTCAATATCATATGGTTTTTATCCTTCAATTTGTTAATATGGTGTATCACATTGATTGATTTGTGTATATTGAAGATTCCTTGCATTCCTGGGATAAACCCCACTTGATCATGGTGTACGATCCTTTTAATCTGCTGTTGGATTCTGTTTGCTAGTATTTTGCTGAGGATTTTTGCATCTATGATCATCAGTGATATTGGCCTGTAGTTTTATTTTTTTGTGACATCTTTGTCTAGTTTTGGTATCAGGGTGATGGTGGCCTCATAGAATGAGTTTGGGAGTGTTCCTCCCTCTGGTATATTTTGGAAGAGTTTGAGAAGGATAGGTTTTAGCTCTTCTCTAAATGTTTGATAGAATTCGCCTGTGAAGCCATCTGGTCCTGGGCTTTTGTTTGTTGGAAGATTTTTAATTGCAGTTTCAATTTCCCCTTCATTTGTTTGGTCTGGTGGGTTTTTACCTTGCTCCTTCATCTGCTGCATATTTCTATGTCTTCTCATTTTGTTTAACTTACTGTGTTTGGGGTCTCCTTTTTGCTGGCTGCTGGTTCATAGTTCCTGTTATTTCTAGCGTCTGCCCCCAGTGGGTGAAGTTGGTTCAGTAGCTTGTGTGGGCTTCCTGGTCAGGGGGACTGGTGCCTGTTTTCTGGTGGGTGGCACTGGATCTTGTCCTTTTTGTGGGCAGGGTGACATCAGTGTTGTGTTTTGGGGTGTCTGTGAACTTAGTATGACTTTAGGCAACCTCTCTGCTAATGGGTGGAGCTGTGTTCCTGTCTTGCTGGTTGTGTTCCTATCTTGCTGGCATGGGGCGTCCAGCACTGAAGCCTGCTGGCCGTTGGTGGAGCTGTGTCTTAGTGTTGAGATGGAGATCTCTGGGAGGGCTCTTGCCAATTAATATTACATGGGGCCAGGAGGTCTCTGGTGGTCCAATGTCCTGAACTTTGCTCTCCCACCTCGGAGGCTCGGGCGTGAAACCCCGTCAGAGCACAAAGACCATGCCAGCCACATGGCTCAGAAGAAAAGGAAGAAAAAAAACTGAACAGATAGAACCCCAAAACAAATGGTAAAAGCAAAACTAAACAGACAAAATCACACAAAGAAACATACACATACACAGTCATAAAAAGAAAAACAAACAAAATAAAGAAACTAACAAAACAAAATCAGACAGAACCCTAGGATAAATGGTTAAATCAAACCTAAGCAGGCAAAATCACACAAAGAAACATACACACACCCTCACAAAAAGAGAAAAAAAAGGAAAAAAAAGGGAAGAGAGCAACGAAACCAATAAACAAATCCACCAATGATAACAAACACTAAAAACTAAACCAAGATAAACATAAAACCAAAAACAAATCAGACACAGAAAGCAAACCCAAAGTCTACAGTTGCCCCTGAAGTCCACTGACTCAATTTTGGGAACATTCGTTGTCTGTTCAGGTATTCCACAGATGCAGGGTTTATCAAGTTGATTGCGGTGATTTAATCCACTGCTCCTGAGGCTGCACGGAGAAATTTCCCTTTCTCTTCTTTGTTCACAGAGCTCCTGGGGTTCAGCTTTGGTTTTGGCCCTACCTCTGTGTGTACAGACCCTCAGGCGTCTGTTCTCTGCCAAGACAGGAGGGGGTTAAAGCAGCAGCTGATTAGGACTCTCTTGCTTACTCAGGCCAGGGAGAGGGAGGGGTACGGTAGTCATAGTTGGAATGTGGGGCGTGACTGCAACAGTCTGAGGTGTGCCAGATGTTCTCCTGGGGAATTTGACCCTGGATTATGGGACCCTGGCAGTGACGTGCTACACAGGCTCCTGGGGTGTGGGGGTGTGGGTAGTGACCTGTGCTTGCACACAGTATTTTTGGTGGCAGTGGTAGCAGTGGTAGCAGTCCATGCCCATCTCTGGGGTCTGAGATGATACCTGCAGCTCGTGCCTGTCTCTGGAGCTCATTTAGGCTGTGCTCTGCCTTCTGTGGGAAGACAGGGAAGGAATCCCCTCCCCTTACGCACCCAGAAACAATGGTCCCTTGCCTCTTAGGCAGTTCCCAGACTCCCTCCTGGCTAGCTGTGGCACACTAGCTCTCTTCAGGCTTTCTTCATACAGCCAACCCCAGTCCTCTCCCTGGGATCTGACCTCTGAAGCTGGAGCCTCAGCTCCCAGCCCCCACCCAACCAGTGGGTGAGCTGACAAGCCACTCAGGCTGGTGAGTGATCATTGGCATTGATCCTCTGTGCGGGAATCTCTCCACTTTGCCCTCTGCACCCCTGTTGTTGGGCTCTCCTCCATGGTTCCGAAGCTTCCCTCCCCCACCCACCCCCGTCTCCACCAGTGAAGGGGCTTCCTAGTATGTGGAAACTTTTCCTCCTTCACACCTCCCTCCCAGAGGAGCAGGTCCTGTCCCTATTCTTTTGTCTCTGTTTTTTCTTTTTTCTCTTGCCCTACCCAGGTACGTGGGGATTTTCTTGCCTTTTGGGAAGTCTGAGGTCTTCTGCCAGCATTCAGCAGGTGTTCTGTAGGAGTTGTTCCACATGTAGATGTATTTTTGATGTATTCATGGGGAGGAAGGTGATCTCCATGTCTTACTCCTCTGCCATCTTGAAGTTCTCTCTTACCATCTTATTAAATACACTACCAGAGTTCTTCATTTTATAGGCTGGCAAAAGCACTAAAGGGGTTGCTTAAGTGGTAATTGCAGAGACTGATAACCGAAGTAGTTATTGCTAAAATTTATTCTCCTAATCTAAGCATACTGAAGAAAGGCATATGGAATCTGATGTTAATAGTAATAGTAAGATGAAAAGCCTTTCTCAGAGCCTTCAATTCTATTAAGATTTTGGTGGAGAATTTCAGTGATATATAATAATACAAGTATGGGCTTCCCTGGTGGCGCAGTGGTTGAGAGTCCACCTGCCAATGCAGGGGACACGGGTTCGTGCCCCAGTCCGGGAAGATCCCACATGCCGCGGAGTGGCTGGGTCTGTGAGCCATGGCCGCTGAGCCTGCGCGTCTGGAGCCTGTGCTCCGCAACAGGAGAGACCACAACAGTGAGAGGCCCACGTACCGCCAAAAAAAAAATAATACAAGTACAATGATTTCAATTATACTTCTCTCAATTTACCTTTAGCCATAGTACAATGCCTTATTGTACTTTTGTGTGGGGAAAAATAGAGATAGAGAAAAAACAGAATATTTAAGAAAAATTCATGTCTAACAGAAAAACCAAGTAGATGTGGTTGAGTATTTTTTTTGAGGTTAGAGAAAATGAAAAGACAAAATAGAAATTAAAATGTTATTTTATAACACATGATATCACTCTATATGGAATCTAAAAAAAGGGTACAAATTATCTTATTTACAAAACAGAAATAGAGCCACAGATGTAGAAAACAAACTTAATGGTTACCGGAGGTAAGGGCAGGGAGGGATAAACTGGGAGATTGGGATTGATATATACACACTACTATATATAAAATAGATAACTAATAAGGACCTACTGTATAGCACAGAGAATTCTACTCAATACTCTGTAATGGCCTATATGGGAAAAGAATCTAAAAAACAGTGGATGTATGTATATGTATAACTGATTCACTTTGCTGTGCACCTGAAACTAACACAACATTGAAAATCAACCATACTCCAATAAAATTTTTTTAAATCTTATGTAAAAGTTGCAGAAGACAGCAAATTACAAAATATTGCTGAAACTTTTTTTTTTTGCAGTACGCGGGCCTCTCACTGTTGTGGCCTCTCCCATTGCAGAGCACAGGCTCTGGACGCACAGGCTCAGCGGCCATGGCTCACGGGCCCAGCCGTGATGAAACTTTTTAAAAACCTAAATATACCACTCTGGTGAGGGATGTTGATAATGAGGGAGGCTATGCATGCGTGGGAACAGGGGATATATGAGAAATTGCTGTACCTTCCTCTCAATTTTGTTGTAAACCTAAAACTGCTCTAAAAAAAAAGTAGTCTTAGGGCTTCCCTGGTGGCGCAGTGGTTGAGGGTCCGCCTGCCGATGCAGGGGACACGGGTTCTTGTCCCGGTCCGGGAGGATCCCACATGCCGCGGAGCGGCTGGGCCCGTGAGCCATGGCCGCTGAGCCTGCACGTCCAAGCCTGTGCTCCGCAACAGAAGAGGCCACAACAGTGAGAGGCCCATGTACCGCAAAAAAAAAAAAAAAGTAAAGTCTTAAAATTAAAAAAAAAAACCTAAATAAGTGGATTGGTATACTATGCTCATTAATTAGAAGCTCATTATTTTAATGTGTTAATTTTATCCAAATTGATATATAGATTCAATACAATCTCAATAAACTTGCCAATAAGTTTTGTTGTGGAAATCAACAAGATGATTCTAAAATTTATATGAAAATGCAAGGGTCTTGGAAGAACCAAAGCAATCTTAAACAACATAACTGAAGGGCTTACACTATTAGATATCAAGAGTTGTATTATAATGATACAGTAACTAAGACAGTGTGATATTTGTGTGATGACAGTCAAATATACCAATGGGAGGAGTGACATCAGCAAGAACGCCACCCAAGATGTCCCTTGTTCATATTCCCCTCTCAACTCCAATTTGGCACCCATCTACATACAAAAGCACCTTTGTGGGAGCTGTGGATTCCAAGTAAGCGATTGTGAAAGCCTGGTACAGTCTTGAGATTTCAGAGAGCTGTTTTGTGAAGACAGGCCTGTACCCAGGCTGCTGACTTGCCTACCGCAGCCACAGCTATAGACCCAGAAACAGCTCTGTAAACCTAAAGACTCGACTACAGCCCCATTTAGCTTTGGCTCTGTCACCAGCACCACACGTCAAGGGATTCAGGAGGACTCTCACCCATCTGTATGTTGGGTAGTAGGCATATATATCCCAGTCCACTCTGTGGACCCTGAAGTGGCTCGAGAAACAGGTCTAGTCCCTTTTGGCCACAGTCCAAGGAGCCTCTAGAGAATACTGATTTAGACAATTACCCATGGACAAGACAGCCTTTGTGGAAGCCTAGGAGTCCAGTGGAGAAGTTCTAGCACACCACTGGAGAAAAAAAAATCCAAGACTGGATGCACTGGAGAGAGTAACATGAACAATATGACGTTACCTGCATCACCCTTCCCTGAATGCAGTGTAGCTTAGTGCCAAGAGAGCACTTCTCGGCCCATGATTTCTCCCACAGGGGAAAGTGAGAGCATATGAGTGAGCACTCGGCTTCCCCAGCTGTTCAGGACACTGCCTAAGAGGCCCATTTCTCTCTCACCCCACCCAGAGTACTGAGTCATGAGTTGCACAACTTGGGGCAGTGAATGGCTGGGAGAATAGAAGAATGGAACATATCAAAGGCACATGGATCCTAATAACTGTGTCAGGAGTCTGTCCATTAGCTGCTGGAGACCAGTCACCTGCAGATCACCCCAACTGGCCCACAGGCAGCCCCATAGCTCCATGTGCCTCACCCACATCTCCTGCATCCTTTGGCCAGCTCCCTGTGCAAGCTTCTGATGACAGGGAGATTAAGCTTTTGTAGACAGCTAATGAGCATGTGCAGAAGGCCAGCCTGAATCTGTGGGCCTGGGAAAGACCACAAACTTGAACATTTAGCACCACAGTTGGGAAAGCAAAAGGGAGCCTGTCAGAACTTGGCCTGATGCTTTGCAGAATCAAGAGAAGATATATAAGCTTAAGAATACTACCACAAAAGAGAGCAAGAAGTGTGGAGCAGGAATACAGACAGTCTGAGAACCCTAGCAGGGCTGACAGAAGGTATTTCTCTCCCAAAGTCATTCAGTAAAGACTGAAGGAGGTGACAACTACTTCAAATGTGAAGACAGCACTGCAGGACTTCACAGAACAAGAAAAATCAAGGAAACATGACACTACCAATGGTCAATAATTTTCCAGCAACTGACCCCAAAGACATGGAGATCTGCAATTTACCAGATAAAGAATTCAAAATAGCTCTTTTAAGGAAGCTCAAAAAACTACAAGAAAACACAGAAAGACAATTCAAAATAAATAAATAAATAATACACAAACAAAATGAGAAGTTTAACAAAAAGATAGAAATCATAAAAAAAAACAAATATAAATTTAGGAGGTGAAGAATACAACAAATGAAATTTAAAAATGAAATAGAGAGCACTAATATCAGAATGGATCAAGCAAAAGAAAGAATCTCTGAAATAGAAGAAAGGACCTTTTAAATTATCCAGTCAGAGTAGAACAAAGAAAAAAGAGTGAACAAAGCTCACCTGAACTATGAGATATCATCAGGAGGAACAATCTGTGAATTTTTGGAGTCCCAGAAGGAGAAGAGAGGGAGAAGGGTCAAGAAGTTTATTTCAAGAAATAATGGCTGAGAATTTCCCAAATCTGAGGAGATATTTGGCTATCCAACTTCACAAAGTGCATTGGTCCCCAAACAAATTCAACTCATGGAGACCTTCCCCAAGACCCATTATAATAAAACTGTCAAAAATCAAACACAAAGAGAGAGTCTTAATAGCAGCAACAGGAAAGAATCACTTTCAAGGGAACCCTCATAAGGTTTTCACTGAATTTCTCAGCAGAAGGCCAGGAAAGAGTGGGATAATATATTCAAATTGTTGGGGGGAAAAACGCTGCCAACTAAGAATACTTTATCTGGCAAAGTTATCCTTCAGAAATGAAGGAGAGACCAGGACTTTCCCAGACAAACAGAAGCTGAGGAAGTTCTTCACCATTAGATCTGCATTACAAAAAATGCTGGAAGGAGTTCTTCAAGCTGAAATGAAAAGACACTAATAAGTAACATGAAAACATATGAAAATATAAAACACTGTGGTATAGGTAAGTATATAGTCATATTCAAAATAATAGTGTAATATGATGGTGTGTTAACTCTAGTAAAAATGTTAAAGGACAAAAGTATTAAAATAAGTATAGGTACAATAATTTGCTAATGAATACACAATATAAAAAGTGGTAAATTATGACATCAAAAACATAAAATATGGGAGGGAGTAAAAGGATAGAGTTTTTGTTTGCAAAGTTAAGTTGTTAACAGCATAAATAGACTATTATATATATATGATGTTTTATGTAAACCTCATGGTAGCAACAAAACAAAAACCTACAGTACATGTACAAAACATAAAGAGAAAGGAATAAAGAAATTCACTATAGAAAATCATCAATTCACAGAGTAAGGCAGCAAGAGAGGAAGAAAGGAACAAAGCCAGAAAACAATGGATTACTAAGTCCATACTTATCAATAATTATTCTAAAATGTAAATGGATTAAATCCCCCAATCAAAAGGCATAGAGTGGCTGGATGAATAAAAAATAAGACCCAATTATATGCTGCCAGGAAAGACTCACTTCAGCTTTAAAGACTCACATAGGCTCAAAGTGAAGGGATGGAGAAAGATATATCATCCCAGTGGAAATCAAAAGACAACAGGGGGAGCTATGCTTATATCAGACAAAATAGACTTTTACTGAAAGGCTGTAACAACAGACAAAGAAAGTCATTATATAATGATAAAGGGGTCAACTCATCAAGAAAATAAAGCAGTTATAAATATATATTCACCCAACATTAGAGCACCTAAGGGAGAAATAGACAACAACCCAATAATAGTAAGGGACTTCAAAACCCCATTTTTCAATGGTGGATAGATCATCCAGATAGAAAAAAAGCAATGAAAAAACTTTGGATTTGAACTATGCTAAATACCAAATAGACCTAAAAGACATATGCAGAACATTCCATCCAATAACAGCAGAATATACATTTTTCTCAAGTGCACATGGAACATTCTCCAGGATAGATCATATGATAGCTCCAAAACAAGTCTTAGCAAATTTAAGAAGATTGAAATCATAGCAAGTATCTTTTCCAATCACACTGGTATGAAACTAGAAACCAATTACAGGAGGAAAATTGGAAAATTCACAAATACGTGGAAATTAAACAACACACTCCTGAACAACCAATGGGTAGATGAAGAAATCAAAAGACATCTTGAAACAAATGAAAATGAAAACACAACGTACCAAAACTTATGGGATGCAGCAAAAGCAGTTCTTAGAAGGAAGTGATAAATGCCTACATTAAAAAAAAAATCTCAAATTAGCAACCTAACCTTACACCTCAAGGAACTAGAAAAGAAAGAACAAACTAAGCCCAAAGTTAGCTGAAGGAAGTAAATAACAAAGATCAGAGTGGGAATAAATAAAATACAAACCAGGAAAATGATAAAAAAGAACAACAAAACTAAGAACTGTTTTTTTTAAAAAGAGGAAGAAAATTAACAAAACCTTTAGCTATACTAAGAAAAATGGAAAAGACTCAAATAAAATCAGATATGAAAAAAGAGACATTACAACTGATACCATAGAAATATGTAGGATCATAGAGACTGCCATGAAAACTTATATGCCAACAAATTGGATAACCTAGAAGAAATGGATAAATTCCTAGAAATATACAACCTATCAAGACTGAATCATGAAGAAAAAAATATTCTAAACAGACCAATAATGAGTAAGGACACTGAATCAGTAATCAAAACCCTCCCAACAACAACAACAAAAAAAGCCCAGGACCAGTTGAGCATCAGAATTCACTGGTGGATTCTACCAAATATTTGAAGAATTAATGCCAATTCTTTGCAAACTCTTCCAAAATATAGAAGAGGAGGGAACACTTCTTAACTCATTCTATGAGGCAAGTATTATGCCAGTATCAAAACCAGACAAAGATATGACAAGAAAACTACAGACCATTATCACTTATGAATATAGATGTAGTAAATCTTCAATGAAATACTAGCAAATGAAATCCAGCCACATATAAAGAGTATTGTGAGAAAAATGAAAAGATACTCATCATTGCTAATTATTAGAGAAATGCAAATCAAAACCACAATGAGGTACCACCTCACACCAGTCAGAATGGCCATCATTAAAAAGTCTACAAATAATAAATGTTGGAGAGGGTGTGGAGAAAAGGGAATCCTCTTACACTGTTGGTTGGAATGTAAATTGGTGCAGCCATTATGGAAAACAGTAGGGAGGTTTCTCAAAAAACTAAAAATAGAGTTTCCATGTGATCCAGCAGTCCTACTCGTGGGCATATACCCAGAAAAAAATAATTCGAAAAGATACATGCACCCCTATGTTCACAGCAGCACTATTTATAATAGCCAGTCCATGGAAATAACCTAAATGTCCAACAACAGATGAATGGATAAAGATGTGGTGTGTATATACAATGGACTGTTAGCCATCAAGAAGAATGAAACAATACCACTTGCAGCAACATGGATGGACCTAGAGATTATCACACTAAGCGAAGTAAGTCAGACAGAGAAAGACACTGTATTACTGAATATATCACTTATATGTGGAATCTAAAATACAACACAAATGAACACATCTACGAAACAGAAACAGACTCACAGACATAGAGAACAGACTTGTGGTTGCCAAGGGGTGGGGGGGTGGGGGAGGAAAGGATTGAGAGTTTGGGATTAGCAGATGCAAACTAGTATATAGAGGATGGATAAACAGCAAGGTCCTACTGTATAGCACAGGGAACTATATTCAATACCCTGTGATAAACCATAATGGAAAAGAATATGAAAAAGAATATATATATATACATATATATAACTGAGTCACTTTGCTGTACATCAGAAATTAACACAACATTGTAAATCAACTATACTTCAATAAAATTTTTAAAAATAAATAAATAAAATGTTTTAAAAGTATTGTATACCATGACCATGTGGGATTTATTCCAGCAATGTAATGTTGAATCAACATTAAAAAATCAATCAGAGAACGGGGCCCGCGTTTCCATAGAGCTGGAACACCCGGCTCGGGGTCTCTTCCCTCAGCCGTCATGGAACTACCCCGGAGCCCGAGGGGAGGGCGGCCTCACTGAGGCTGCCGGCTCTGGAGGGGGCCCCGGCGACCGAAGCCGCGACAGTTGTGGGGACGGCGGGCCGGTTGTTTCAACAAGTAACTTCAAAACAAAATGGAAAAACAAGGAGGTCTGTGCCTGAGATCATGTTGCTGTGAAACCCGGGATGGCCACCTTGTGCCAGTTTTAATGCAAAGAGAAGATAAATATTTACGAAGGAAAACAAATTCGAGGAGAGACAAGATGGCGGAAAAGTAAGACGCGGAGATTACCTTCCTCCCCACAGATACACCAGAAATACATCTACACATGGAACAACTCCTGCAGAAAACCTACTGAACTCTGGCAGAAGACCTCAGACCTCCCAAAAGGCAAGAAACTCCACACTTACCTGGGTAGGGCAAACAAAAAAACCCTAAAAGCAGAGACAGAGAATAGGGACGGGACCGGCACCAGTGGGAGGGAGCTGTGAAGCAGGAAAGGTTTCCACACACTGAGAAGCCCCTT
>RJWK010052464.1:0-15639 GCA_004363435.1 Platanista minor | reverse complement strand
TTTTTTTTTTTTTTTTTTTTGCAGTACGGGGGCCTCTCACTGTTGTGGCCTCTCCCGTTGCAGAGCACAGCCTCCGGACGTGCAGGCCCAGCGGCCGTGGCTCACAGACCCAGCCGCTCCACGGCATGTGGGATCCTCCCGGACCGGGGCAGGAACCCGCGTCCCCTGCATCGGCAGGTGGACTCTCAACCAGTGCGCCACCAGAAAAGCCCTCTGGAGGGTTTTTATCATAAATGCGTGTTGAATTTTGTCCAAAGCTTTTTTCTGCATCTATTCAGACAATTATATGGTTTTTACTCTTCCGTTTGGCAATATGGTGTATCTTATTGATTGATTTGCATCTATTGAAGAATCCTTGCATTCCTGGGATAAACCCCACTTGATCATGGTGCATGATCCTTTTAATGTGCTGTTGGATTCTGTTTGCTAGTATTTTGTTGAGGATTTTTGCATGTATGTTCACCAGTGATATTGACCTGTAGTTTTCTTTCTTTGTGACATCTTTGTCTGGTTTTGGTGTCAGGGTGATGGAGGCTCCTCTGGGCTGTGACAGTTCTCAAATTTCCCTTGTTTTTGATGACCTTGACAGTTTTGAGGGGTACTGGTTAGGATTTTGTAGAATATCCCTCAGTTGAAGTTTATCTGCTGTTTTTCTCATGATTTGACGGGGGTTATGGGCTTTGAGGGGAAGACCACAGAGGTAAAGTACCATTTTCATCATATCACATCAAGGTACCTACTATCGACACAATTTATCACTGTAGTTGTTGAATTTGATCACTTGGCTGAGAAGTATTTGTCAGGTTTCTCTCTTGTAAAGTTACTCCTTATTTTGACCCTTATTTTTTATTCTGGGAAACGATGACTACCAAGGGTAAGATACGTTTCCTGGAATGCTCAATGTCTTAATCCATGTATTAAAGCTACTTTACTCTGGATATGGCTCTTAAGCTTAGCTGGCCATAAAAGATGCATTGTCGGGCTTCTCTGGTGGCGCAGTGGTTGAGAGTCTGCCTGCCGATGCAGGGGACTCAGGTTCATGCCCCGGTCCGGGAGGATTGCACATCCCGCGGAGCGGCTGGGCCCGGGAGCCATGGCTGCTGAGCCTGCGCGTCCGGAGCCTGTGCTCCGCAACGGGAGAGGCCACAACAGTGAGAGGCCCGCGTTCCGCAAAAAAAAAAAAAAGTTGCATTGCCGTTTTTATTTTTTTTTAATTTTCTTTGGCCGTGCCACACAGCATGCAAGATCTCAGTTCCCCAACCAGGGATGGAACCCTTGCCTCATGCAGGGGAGCCCGGAGCCCTAAACACTACCGCCAGGGAATTCCCCGCATTGCTAATTTAAAAAATGCACATTCCCGGATCCTACTCCAGAAAACTCTGATTCATTTGGACAGGGAGACCTTGGGCAGGAACCCACATTTTTAACAAACAGAGGTTATTTTAATACAGTGGTCTCTAGACTACATACACTTTGAGAAAATAGACCTACACTGTAAAGGGAAATTAAGAAATTCTGGATATACTCAGAAATTGCCATTTCCATTTATGTGATGCAGGAATAGAGGAAAATTTCATTTTGAGTTACCCTTTTTGGCATCACCTCAGGGCATAACATGTAATTAGGATCTAACCCAGTGCTTCCCCCCTCTTTAAAGCACTTTTGTACCCCGCTGGATGGGCAGAACTACTTGCCAACGTGCTGCGATAGCATTTTGTTAAAACCAACATCCTATGTTAATGCAACTATTTGTGGGCTTACACAGCAAAAATAGATGAAGAAATACATCCTATATTTCAGTGGGAAGAAAAATATTATTATTAAAGAAAAACCTCAACTGACTAGCCACATTTTTATTCTGTGGGGATAGCAGAATTCACCTCATGGAAAATCATATGCTTTGGTTTAGAAAAACTACTTAGTGGGCCCTTTGGTTATAAAACAAAAAGGCTTGAACCAGTCTGGGCTAGAGAGGAAGTAGCAGACCAACTAAAATGGTGTCCTCCCTGGGGATGGAGAGAGCGACCTAGGATGGCAGCTGCTATGTGGGCTTCCGGAAGGAGTAGATGTCAGATCCCTGGAACTTAGGGAAGATGGGGAGGGAACCGGCTGAAATGACATGATGGAAGAATGGGAGGTTAGAGGAGAAAAAGTCATCGAGAGATGCCCTGGGGTGGGGAAAGGTAGATCAACTTTAGCATCAGGGCTGCTGATTCTACCTGCTGCAAATTATTCTTTTTTGAGAAAAGATAAACTGAAGCATAAGAAAAGTTGTAAGAGTTTGAGCAAAAGTCAATTTGAATTGGACAGCATCCAATGTAGCAGATAGAAAGGAGCTCTGAGGAGCTGTACAAAATGACAGAAGGGGGAGAGATCAAGGAAGTTAGACTAGACAAAACAGCGGATGGGTTATTGCAAGGTCACTTTCCTTTAGAGGATGACAGGGTCTATCAGGCAGGTGACCTCAGTAGTGCTGATCAGGAGATTCTGGATGAATTGGCTTAAGATTCCATTTCGAGAGAGCTGAAATTGTAATTAAGTCTTGATTTAGTGACATGGAGCTTAGCATAAATGACTCTGTTTTGTGCCTGTTATCTTGTTTTTAACAATCCTAATCTTTCATGCCCTAGAGCCTCATGTTAGTAGGTCACCTTCTGGGGCTCAGGAACAGGGCAGATCAGAGAGACCTAAAGAAGCATCAAGAGGTAGATTCAGAGAGCGAGGCATGATGGAGGAGCAGATGAGCAGGATTCTGGGTGTGCTGTAACACCCACATTTATGCATGGGCTTGTAGTTATTTGATCTGGACCCACTTAATGACTGGAAGACTGAAGGTTTTTCAGTTATAATGAGTAAGAGATAACCTAAAGACTCCCTAGTTTTCCTGCAGATCTGAAAGAGGCCTCTTGAAGGAAACTTTGCTAACAGATGGATATATCCTTACCATTTTTTCCCTCAGATAATATTTGCTTAGTTCTCTGCGATTTTTATTGTCAACCCAGTGCTAAAGTTTCAAATAAACTCTTGCTCATGAAGTGGATAGTATTTCATCATATATGACTTTGTTCAATTTCATCTGGTCTAAATACAAAGTGGATAGAATTTATTTTTTTCTATTGCTGACAGCAAAATTCTCTTGCACGAACCTATCTCCTGATACAGACAAATGGTGATGAGCAAGGCCTGGTAGTCTAAGTATCCCCACAGTTGAGAGGGATGGATAAAATGACTTCTGTAACGTAAGTAAGAAACTAAGATAAAGGGTAAGGCAAAAGAAACCGATCTATCAGCTAGCAAAAATAAGATATTAACATGGAAATGAAAAGATGCTTCTTCCCCTAAACCTATAGTGTTATGTATTATTTGAAAAGAGTAAGTAGCAGGAGAGGGAAATTTGTTTTTAATCCTTTGGGAAATGTTTGTGCATTTTTGTGTGTATGTGGGGAGAAGGGATAATGAACAAAGGGGAATATCACATTAGAATAATGTCTCATAAACTGGTTGCCTTATTACTTTTAGTCTCTAATAGCTGACAGGGAAGCTGGTGAGAATTTTGAGAGGATAGAAGTTTGACAGAAAGCAACAATATTCTCAAAATTTAATGTTTTCATTTTATTGTTTTAATGTTTATCTCTTTGGGTTTTATATTAGTTTCCTATTGCTGCTGGAACAAATCACCACAAACTCAGTGTCTTAAAACAACATAAATTTATTATTTTATAGTCCTGCAGGTTAGAAGGGTCACACTGGGCCAAAATCAAGGTGTCAAGAGGGCTGTGTTCCTTTCTGGAGGCTCTCAGGAAGAATCTATTTCCTTTAATTTTTCCAGATTCAAGAGGCCGCACACATTTCTTGGCTTATGGCCCCTTCCTCCATCTTCAAAGCCAGCAGTGTTTTGCATCACTTGGTCCTTTTCTTCTGTAGTCACATCTCCCTCTGATTCCAGCTGGGAAAGAATCTCTGCTGTAAGGACCTGTGAAAGATTAGATTGGGTTTACCCAAATAATCCAGGATAATCTCTTCACCTCAAAGCCATTAAGGTAATCATACCCGGAAAGTTTCTCTGCCATATACGGTAACATATTAACTGGTTCTGGGAATTAGAACGGTCGACATCTTTGGTGGGAGGGGGGTAGTTGTTCTGCCTACCACAAGTCGGGCATAGATTTCATTGTCCATTTCATCCATCTTCCCACCAAAGTCACTGAAGAAATTTTTTAATGCAAAGCCATGGACAGGCTTGTAGCAAATTAGAATTTCATGATTCCTTGCATCCAGTGGGGAAAAAAAAGTTAGGGATTAAGTAAAGGATTAAGTTAAATTGTGATTTCCCTTTCACCAGTTATTCAAATCATCTCATCAGATAGCTTGGGGTATTACTGATGTTGAATAATTTGATTCCTCATTTAAATCTTTTCCTTGAATTAATCACTTTCATAATTGCTCTTTTCTACTTCAGCTTGAAATATATACAATAGTCATGGCTAATGTCTTGTGAGGAGGATTTGGGTTGTTTTTTCAACCTGTCACTGGAAGATACCTTTTGAGCTATCAGACCAACAAAGATCAGGGAAGAAGCACTTCTGGTAAGTTCTTCCCAGATTTAGAAAACCACAACAACCAGCATCCTCAGGAGAGGAAAAGTTGACTTAGAGGCAGGAAATTAAGGACTCTCTTTAGAGAAAGAAAGGGTCATTCAATAATCTAGAGTAACACAATCCAATAGAAATATAGTGCAAGCACATATGTAACTTAAGACTCTTTAGCAGCTATATTAAACACAGTAAAAAGGAATAGGTTAAATTTTTTATTATATATCCAAAATATCATTTCAACATGTAATCAACATAGGAAATTATTGATGAGATTAAAAATGCTATAGCACACCTGAATTCAGACTAGCTACATTCAAGTGCTCATCAGCTGCATGCAGCTGCTAGATAGAGTCTACCACACTGGACAGAGCCAAGTAGAAGCTTCTTTCGTTTAAGAAGCATCTTTGAGTAAGCTTGTTCATTGAGTATTCATAGCATTCCCTACTCTTCCTCCTATTCAAAAGCTTGACCCCCTTAGATCACATGGTGGTCACTACTGTCTGTTTCAACATGGATGTCCCACAACTTTCTCCCCTGCCAATATCCACTAGAGAAACAGGAAGACAAGAACTCACTTCCCTTCTTTGCAGCTGGAAGTGGCCATTTGACTATTCAGGTCAATAAGAGGTCAGAAGAATTACGATCAAGGGTCTCTGGGAGCTGGTACTGTTCCTTCCTTCTAGATGCTCTGAATGTCATGCCTGGAACTGTAACATCCCAGAGAATCTCCAAGACACATGCCTGGACACCATTAAATAACTGAACCAGTGCTCACAGCCATCCCATCAGCACCCCGTTTCTTTCTCCTGAAAAAAATCAATCCTTACTTATTGAAGCCACTGTTCATAGATTTCTCTTTGATGTGCATCTTATTTCATCCCTAAGTGATACAAACTGCTGTCTGGATCCTGCTTCGCACAAATTGAACTTCTTTGTCCCTGGCTTCCCACTAGTTCTGACAATGAGGGGCACTAGAAAGAGGCTGAGAAGTAAGGGGAAGGAAAAAAAACTCCTTTTTTTTTGCTCCAATTAGGATCATCCTGAAATACTTAGGGTGGTTTCTATTTCCTGAATGAATAAATCCCCTGCAGTCTCTTCTCCATGTGACAGGAGGAATAATAGTTTAAAAACATAAGTCAGATCATATTTACAATGGCTTCTAGTATCAATAAAAATAAAATCTAAAGTCCCTGCTCTAGCCTGTGAGGTCCTGCATCATGTGCCTTTGTGCTCCATCCCTGACATTTCACGCTACCATTCTTCCCCTTACTTTCTCAGTCCAATCACTCAGAACTCCTTAGTCCTTCAAGTCAAGCCATCCTGACACACGCTGCCCTCACCATCGCTGCACTGGCTTTTCCATCTGTCTGGAATTGTCTTCTTCCAGATCCTCACCTGGCTGCATCTCTCACTCGCTTCAGCTCTCTGCTCAAATACCATCTTATTGACAAGGACTTCCTTCAGCATCCATATCAGACAAACCTGTCACTCTTGATCTGATCACCCTGCTCCATTTTTTTCCTCTAGCACTTCCCCCCACCCTGATGTTTTCCATGCTTAATAGTTTATTATTTATCTCGCCCAACTAGAACAAAAGTCTGTAATGTTAGGAGCTTTGAGTATTTCATTAGCTACTTTATCCCTATTATATGGAACAGTTCCTGAGACAGGAATCACAGGAAAAGGATCAGGTGGAAGTGGAGATAATGTTAAATTTGGATGTGGTGATTTTCTGGTTGCCTGTTGGATATTCCTGTGGACATGCCCTGCTGACAGCCGGGGACATATGAGTCTGGAGCTAATAGGAGAGATGAAGTTAGTTGAATTAGATTTGATTAAAGCCATGGGTTTAGAAAACATCCAGGAAGTGTTTGTAGAAAGAGAGGGGAGCCAAGAAGTGTTTGTAGAAAGAGAGGGGAGCCAGGACGAAATTGCACAAGACACAAATATCAAAGAGAGATACAAAGAGGGACTTTGCGAGGAGATTATGAATGAAGGTCAGATTCAGATGGAGAGAAGTGGTGACTCAGAAACCACGAGAGGAGAAATCGTCCAGGGGAGAGTGATGAAATGCCTCAGTGATATCAAGAAGAGATCCCAACTAAAACTGCCCTTTTGGTTTGGTATCTAAAGATGCTGGGTGTCAATGCTGGGTGGGACCTTTTGTGGAATGATCAAATGAGAGTTTTTAGAGAGCCAGATTGCCATGGATTGAGGAATAAACAAGAGATCGGGAACTATGGGCTTCTCTTTCAAGAAGAATCTCTTTGAAAGGAGAGAGAGGTTTTCTAAGTGAGGGAAAGACTGAGCCAATAGAAAATTGCATTTTTTTTTTTTTAAAGATGAGAGATATATGGACATGTCACACAGCCTTGGGAATGAGCAAGTGTCGCTAAGAGCAGAGGTCAGGACCGACTTAGGATGCCTCTGCACTCTGCATGGGGACCATTTCCAGGCTCAATGCTGAGCAAATCTGGGTCCACAGAGGAATCTTTGCTGAGTCTTTGGCACCAGTGATGACAGAAGAAGCCTTCTGAGGAAGTGTCCTTCTGAGATACCTGTTCAGAGAGCCTTTGGACTTTCCTGCTGTTCTCCGAGGCAGGGCTGACCCCTGACACCCTTGTTACTGGGTGGAAACCGTCCCGCCTACAAATTTTGCAGATATGGTGTCTAAAGAACTTGCAAAGACTCATATTTTCCTCTTTTTATGTCCTCCGTACGAGCTCCAGGTCACATATTCAAATAATCTTGGAACGGACAGATTGATAAAACCAGAATCCCCCAAGATAAATATGCAAACCAAGCTCTAGTTATTTCCAGAGTGGTGGTTAATAAAAATTGTTAAACGAGTGAACCTTGTTTTGTTTTAGACTGTTAGATACTCATCCAGTTTGAGACTTGATAACCGTCTTAACCCTTTTTTGTGAATATTGATGACATGCCTTGATAGACAGTACACCATGAGTGTATAATAATTTCACAAATCTATAGTGGTGAGAAATATCTCTGCATAATGTATTGTTCACTGCTGATTTGAGGCCAAAGTGTGGTAAAAATCAGTCAGAGTGGTTGGCCTACACTGTTTTCCTTGTGCTCTGGCGACCGCACCCTGTGTGCGTTAACATAAGAACAGGGAGTGTGCATCTATGATCTTACTGGTTCATCAGCAATCACTTAAGAGAGCTCTGCTTTTCATGAGAGTAATAACAATTCCTTCTGAGGACTTTGCTGGAAGTGAAAAACAGCTTAAAGCCAAAACAAAACAAACAAACAAAAACAAACCCCCTGCCCCCCAGAGATCTAATTTTGAAGCTATCCCTAGTAGAAGGTATATTAGTTTCCTAGGGCTGCCACAACAAATTACTACAAATGGGGTGGCTTGAAGCAACAGAAATGTATTCTCTTACAGTTATGGAGGCTGGAAGTCCAAAATCAAGATGTCAGCATGGTTGCTTCTTTTTGGAGGCTCTGAAGGACAACCCGTCCCTTGCCTGTCTCCCAGCTTCTGGTGGTGGCCAACAATCCTTGGTGTTCCTTGGGGTGCAACTTGATCACTTCATTCTCTGCCTCCATCATCTCACGCTTTTCTCCCTGTGTGTCTCTGTGTTCCTGTGTCTTCTCATGGCTTTCTTATAATGACAACAGTTATTGAAATTAGGGCCCATCCTAATGCAGTATGACCTTATCTCAACTTGATTACATCTGCAAAGATGTACTCTATTTCCAAAGATAATTTGCATCTATTGTACCAGAGGTTAGGACTTCAACATATCTTCTGTGGGCGAGACTCAATTCCACCAACCACAGAAGGCTATCAAGAAATAGGTATTCAGGGCTTCCCTGGTGGCTCAGTGGTTGAGAGTCCGTCTGCCGATGCAGGGGACACGGGTTCGTACCCCGGTCCGGGAGGATCCCACATGCCGCGGAGCGGCTGGGCCCGTGAGCCGTGGCCGCTGGGCCTGCACGTCCGGAGCCTGTTCTCTGCAACAGGAGAGGCCACAACAGTGAGAGGCCCACGCACCGAAAAAACAAAAATAAAAACAAAACAAAACAAAAAAGAAATAGGTATTTAGATGAGCTCAGCAGAAGAGTCCACACTTAGCGTGCAAGGAATGAACTTTGTATACTAAGTAACAAATTATGACTTTTGTGCATTCAAGCTTTGGTCAAAGCTGGGATCTCTCTGGGAAAATTAAAAATCCCACAGATTTCTTATATCCTGAAATTGTGGGTAGTGGAAAACAGATTTGTCCACTCTGTCTGGCACCAACAGCACTTTCTTTTCTTTTCAAATTGGATAAGTCTGCCTTGGAAACTGGAAAGACCAGTGGAAACCACTCTTAAAATTTCACAAAATTCTTAAAATTAGTCAAAATTGTAGCCATTTTCAATACACTGTACCTTGGGAGAATAACATCTTCTGAATCAGAATATCCAACTCTCAGATTGCCTTTTTATGTGCATTGAGGTTACAAAGCATGTCCCTGATGACCCCCATCCTCCATGGTGCCTGAAACTCTTCAGAGTTTGTATAGCTTACTTTAGGAAATTTGATAGGCCTCAGCCTTTTGCATTTGTGCCACTTACATGGTGAATAGTATTCTGAGTGTTAACGTCTTTCAAAATCAACCAAATATTTCTTTCCTTACAGTTAGAATGATTTGGCTCTCAGAGTTATGCATTACATTAGTTTCCTTTGGCTGCATTTCATTTTATAATTTTTAAAATTCTTTACAGTATTGTGCATCTGTGCTATCATCTTCCTGAGTTCAAAGATGTCACAGCACACAGAACTCTTTCCTGAACTGAATTTCTGTCACTAGGGACCTACATGATTTTTGGAGCTGTCTAGGACTAATAATTTTCACCATACCAGCTGTCACAAATAATTCAGTCTCCTAAATTCCAATACATTGGCAGAATGGGTGAGCAGTCACTTGAAAGAAGACTTTTCAGTATCCATCTTTTCCCTTTATATCTGTGTTCAGAAATTCGACTTAGAACATTTTGGGAAGAAGAAAAAATTGGTAAGTAATGGAATTAGATAGTGCTTCCCACATTCCCCTTTCAATTTGATCTGCATTTAGATGGAAGTTAGGACTCAGTCCTTATTTCCTTAAGACTCAGTACTTGCAGAGCAATGCACTGGAAACTGTGGAACTGACAGAGGATTCCTGCCCTCAGGGACCTGATTGCCTCAATTCCCAAGAGTAAACCAATGGTAAGAACAGCAGAATGTTAGGGAGTTTGTTAGTTTCCTTTTGCTGCTGTAGAAAAATACTACAAATTTGGTGGATTAAAAAAATAATTATCTTACAGTTCTGGAGGTGAGAAGTCTGCTATGGGACTCGTGGGATCTAAATCAGAGTGTTGGCATGGCTGGATTCTTTCTGGAAGTCTCCTGCCTTTTCCAGCTTCTGAAGACTGTTCACATTCCTTGGCCCATGTCCCACTTCTGTCTTCAAAGCTGGCAAAGGCTGGTCAAGTCTTTCTCATGTCTCATCACTGACACTGACTTTTTCTGTCTCCTTCTTCCACTTTAACAACTTTTGTGATTACATTCGGCCCACCCAAGTAATCCAGGATAGCTTTATTTTAAGGGCAGCCCATAAGCAACCTTAATTTCATCTATAATCTTAATTCCCCTTTGCACATTAAGCTAACACATCTGTAGGTTATGCAGAATAGGACATGGACATGTTTAGGGGACCATTCTTTAGCCTACTGCAAGGAGCAAAGGTCAGTTATGTGTCCTCTTCTGATCAAAAAGATAGGAGGCTTTGTCCAGAACTGTCCTGCTTAGTAAATATATTTTACTGAGTCATTCTGGCGCTGGATGGAGTGAGAGACAACTCAAATCTCAAACTATGCCCAGTTTTTGCCTTATTATCTATCTCCTCCATCCTCCCCTAAATCTGAGCATGGAATTGTATAGTCTTTTCCTTTAGCTAGTCAATCTTTGATTTTTACCTAGCAAAACCAAAACTTTGAAGAAGGGGTATATTTCAAGTGGAAATCTGATTAATTCTTAGAAATAGTTGACCCATTTGGATGGAAATGGACAGTGGAAAGAAGTTCTTTCAAATGTATTGCAAGAAAATACGATGCGGTAATGACATCCTCTATATATGTAATACCATTTTTACAAAGATCTCCAGTTGTTTTCTTATATATAATTTCGTTTATCTTTTTGCAGTAGGTCTTCTGTAGAAATACCTGCCCAGCAACCATGCTACCTATCACGTACACAGCCGTGGCCACAGTCCCACTTCACAAAATCTGTTCTCAGCCCTCCTGAGTGGGCAACAGACCCCCGTGGTCTCACCCCCTGGAGGGATGAACACCTACTCCACGAAGCCCATTAGATTTGCTCATCTAGGAACTTAGAATTGAGATTCAAACACTCTGTCTATCCAACACAAAGAGTGTCTTAATCTATGGACTTTGGTTAATAATAACATATAAATATTGGCTCATCAGTTGTAACACATGTACCACAGTAATGCAAGCTGTTAGTAATGTGGGCACCTGTGTGTGTGGGTAGGCAGGGAGGAGGAGACCTGGGAACTCAATGTACTTCCTGTCCAATTCCTCTGTAAACCTAAAACTGCTCTAAAAACATAAAATCCATTCATTGAAAAACCAAAAAGTGCTGTATAGCCAGCTTCTTTGAGGCTCCAGGTATGGGGATGACTTAAATTGGGGCTATGTGACATAAATGGAAGGTATAGGGAGCACGAAAGCTGTCAGCTATAGCAACACATGCTTCGAGGGCAGGAACAGATCCCGATTTCTGAAGCACATATGACGTAGGGTCCTCTTCCAGAAAAACAAACCAACTAAGCCAAAATGGACTGTGAAATAGAATATCAATTTGGAACAGGCCCTGCAAGTGAGAGATCCTGCAGCTAAAGCTTCCCGAACTTTATGATAAATCTTCCTTGGCTTGTGTGTGTGTGGCCAGAGGTTGAGGGGGTGATGGTGGGGGCGCTGGGGTAGGAGAGGTGGAGGCAAAGAAAGGAGGCCTGGAGAGGGAGGATGGGATGGAGAGAGAGGCAGAGGCCAGCCTCCCTGAGAGATGGAGAGAAGGCACATGAGTTCCACTTCCCTGTCTACGTTTCATCCTCTAATGAGACCCAGATTTGCTACCAACAACTCATCCTTTCTGGTTTAAGT
Organism: Platanista minor; assembly: GCA_004363435.1. Lineage (NCBI taxonomy): Eukaryota > Metazoa > Chordata > Mammalia > Artiodactyla > Platanistidae > Platanista > Platanista minor. The sequence goes on along the minus strand of RJWK010052464.1, from coordinate 3,868 downwards.
TAGCCTGTTGGAACCAACCAAGCAGCAGACCCAGTATCCCCTGGGAGGAGGGGAGAAGGCGGTTGGAAGTGGCTCCATTTTGTCAGTAGCCCAACTGAGGCAGAAAGCAAAGTGGGGACTGGCCCAAGGCACATACTTGTCTCTCCTGGAGCCTGATTCTCCACCCCTCAGTCCAGGGGTCCCTTCTATCTTTTTCCAGTGGGGTTGGCACCTCCTGAGAGAGCCAGTGCCTTGGGGTCTCATTACTTATTCCCTGCCCAAGTTACTCGTTCAGGGAGCCCTTGAAATTCAATCCTGTCACCTTCAGAGACTGAGAATAATGCATTTAGAGTGAACAGGGGTAAGTGTCATAAGATGACACTTTTGACAGTATGTCCAGGGGCGGCTGTTCATTACGGTTGCTTATTGAGACCCTCACCTACCTTCTACTAGAGTGATTTGCAGTGAGGATATTTTGTGAGACTTTCCCTCCGGGAAGTTTCTTTCACACTTTGATATGACAAAGGAAGTAAACAGCCTTAATGTAAGCAAATTTCAATTGTAGGCTCCTGAAGCCCCAGATTTAAGTTACAATTGGACAGTGTGGCAAAAGACACGTTAACACACATCGGAGCCTTGTTAGAAAGAATGCATGCGGTGAGTGATGGCCAATTATTCTGGCGTTACCCTGGCTGGGGCGTTTGTGTTTTGTTTTATGCTGTGGTGTTCTCGCTTGTGATGGCCACTGTGTATTTGCTGTTCAAATCCATGGAGGTAGTTTAATCCCTTTTCACTATGTGTATCTTGGCAGCTGCTAACTGCAGAATAAGAAGAGAATCTCCAAGGGTAGAGAGAGAAACAATTTACATGACCATTTTCTGTGTTCTCAATGCACTGTACATAATAGTAAATTTGAATAAAATCTCACTTTTTTTTTTTTAAAGCAATCACAGTGCTTTCAGGTCAGTGCTGAGAATCTTCTCTATGCTAGAACAAAAGTCCAGAAAACAATCGGGCAAAGGAGGAATAATCTCTTTCCAAATGGAAGCAAGGGGAGATTAAACAATGTGCATCTAGTTAGGAAGTGGCAGACCTAGAACTCGAACCCAGGTCTTTCTGACTGCAAGGACCTATTGCCCATTCTCTGTTCAACCCTCCATCATAGTACTAACCACTGCCTTCCCAAATGGGGTCCTTGAGCACCTAGACAATGTTATTCATCTTTGCACCTGTAATATCTCAGTGCCTAGCTGTTCAATAAATGCTTCTTAAATAATTGTTGACTGACTGAATGAATGAATTTTAACCCCAGCTCTGACTGAGTGGCTAAGACTGGCCTCAAAAGTGATCATCTGGGCATTTTGGTGTCCTTTCTTGTGCTGGAGGTGCTTCTTTTTCTTTTTTTTTTGGAGGTGCTTCTTGAAAGTTAATGCATCTCTGCACAGAGCCCCAGGTAGCTTTGTGGCCCAGATTCTCCTTGGCAAGGGCCCATCTGTAGGAGTCAACGTTGGGCCTATCTAGGGAACAGATTAGTCTGATGTCACTGTCCCTTTTTGAAGGTCAGGCTGTTGCCTCCTTGTCAAGAGTGAGTAATTTGCTTTTCAGCTTCCCTGCTTTGGTACAATTTGGATTTGTGGGTGAGTGAGTCAGCATTTGGTTAATCAACCATTCTACACGGTATCAATGTTCTTGAATTTTTGAAATAATTTTTGTGGATTATTCCCTGCTTCTCTCCCATTTAGCACCTCCTAAACCTTGGTAACTTCATCTTCTGGCACTGGTTCTTCTTCAAGTTCTCTTCCACGTTCCCTTTCTGCCACCTGATAAATCTCTGGAGAAAAACTGCTTCTCAAGATTTCTCTGTCAAATGGTCTCTGGTAATGAGAATATAGCTGAGTTTTCAGATCGTTGCTATGGAGAAAGTGTGTTTTCTCATTGCTCTATTATACTTGGGCATGTTTCTAGTCTGAAATCTTAGGGTGACACTAAATTTGCACTCCCTGAAAGAAGTCTACTGTCTCTCAATTATATAAGCAAGCTTAATTGTGCTTTTTTGGGGTTTTATTCTTATCAGTTTTCATGTCCTGCTTTTGTCGTCCAGTATAACAGGTGGCCTCACATCTGTGGTTGAGGTACAAGTCCTAATTTCTCTCTTGCATCCACACTGACTGTACTCTGCTGACTTTTATGTGGAAAGATGACACTCCAATCTTAGACTGATTCAAATAAGTAACACTGAAATGACCAGTGTGTGAAGACCACTGGTTCCTTCCATACTCCTCACATTTAGAGGCTGTCTTCTGCTTCTGCTACTAACTAGTCTCTATTTAATTAACATCATTGAGTGCTCGGGCATTGGTAGATTCTAGAACTCGACTTTTTTTTTTTTTTCCAGCAGAATCCTTTCTTCAGTGGAAATGGTATAGAAACCTAAGAGTAAAACCAAATAACTGAGGTGGGAGAAAGGGGCTCAGAGCACTCCACTTCTCTCCTTCCCTGTGGGTGTCCCTTGGGCTCGCCAAGACAGCCTCTTGGACTTGCAGAATTCAGCTGGAAACCCACTTTGAAAGTTGCCACAATGATGAACAGACTACACACTGCCTTCCGTTTGGGACCTCACAGTTGAGTGGGGAAATGTTATGTACTTAATGCAGAACTAGCCCTCACACAACTTGATAGTTGCTTTTAAAGGTAAGGTAGACCCTAGAAGGTGACACAGTATGGCAGATAAGACAGTGGGCATTGGACACGGGGTCACCATCCTGGTTCTTCAATTCTCTCAGTGACCTCAAGCAAATTTGCAAACCTCTCTAAATCCCAATTTCTGACCTCTAAAATGAAAACAATACTACCTACTTACTCTTCCCAGCATTCTTGAAAGTCTTACAAATAGAATAAGGTATAATGACTGGAAAGTACTTAACTCAGTGCCTCGCATGTTATAGATGAGGGTGTTGCTGAATATAGTACTCTTGAAAATAATTAGTTAACGTTGAGTGATTTCTATGTAGTAGAACTAGCTTTACATGAGTCATCTCAGTGTCTTCACTAAACTTGTTTGTGGGTATCTTACAGATAAAGACACTCAAAACCTTGCTTAATGTTTTATTCATTTGTGCTTCTATTCATTCATTCAACAAATATTTTTTGAGAACCTTTTAAATGCTACATGCTGGTCTATTTCTGGGGGACAACTCAGTGATCTCTGCCTTCATAGGCCTTGTGTTTTCATGGAGGAAACAGACAATAAGTAAACAGGTATACTCTTTGGATGGCAGGCCAAAAAGAAGTAAATGTCTGAGAGGATGATCAGGTTTTAATTTTGATGTTTTTACCTGACCATCAAGGTCTGGCTTGGCTCAAGGCATCACTCCTCTTCTATCCTCTGAGTGCTGAGATGATTAGTTTTTCCTGGAGTCTCTGGCTATGTCATATGTGCCACATTTATCAAGAGCTGTAATTTGAGCTCCCCACTTCAGCTCTTCACAAAGGACTTGTTTGGAGATTCTGTACTTGTCACTGATTCAGTCCATCCATATAAACCAATGTCCATTGTCTTCTCCTCTGGAAAACTGCCCTAACTCCTCCAGGTCTTCCCTGCACCTAGTAATTAACCTTCGCTATTGCAATTATTTGTTCACATATCTCTCCTCTACTATTCTCTGTGCTCTTTGTGGGCAAGGATTATCTTTATTTAATCCATATTTATATCCCCAGAATCTAGCACACATAGCACTGAGTTGTTTTAAGCTAATTAAGACAAACACCGATAGAAGATCTATAGATATATGTCCATATCTACAAATGTCCATACTACGGGAAAAATTACAGCTGACTCTTACCATATGTTTATTTTTCTTCATCCACCTCCCCACATCCTCTGCCTCTG
>RJWK010052463.1:0-15641 GCA_004363435.1 Platanista minor | reverse complement strand
AAGTCTAGGGGGCTTCCCTGGTGGCGCAGTGGTTGAGAATCCGCCTGCCGATGCAGGGGACACGGGTTCGTGCCCCGGTCTGGGAAGATCCCACATGCCGCGGAGCGGCTGGGCCCATGAACCATGGCTGCTGAGCCTGCGCGTCCGGAGCCTGTGCTCCGCAACGGGAGAGGCCACAGCAGGGACAGGCCCGCGTACCGCAAAAAAAAAAAAAAAAAAAAGGCAAATCTAGGCTTGATTCCAAACTTTACCAGTTATTGGCACTGTGAGTTGGATTGGGGGGGAATTACTTACACATTCTGTGCCTGAATGTCCTCAACTTTAGAAACGTGGGTAATAATAATGGGTAATAATAATATGCATCACAGATTGCAGAGAGAAGTAAAAGAGGTAAAGCAAATCACGTAACAGGATGTCCAATAACTGACACTCAAAAATGTAGCCATCATTTTTATGCCATTATTATTATTATTATTATTTTTTTTTTTTTTTTTTTTTTTGCATTACGCAGGCCTCTCATTGTTGTGGCCTCTCCCGTTGCGGAGCACAGGCTCCGGACGTGCAGGCTCAGGGGCCATGGCTCACGGGCCCAGCCGCTTCGTGGCACGTGGGATCTTCCCGAACCAGGGCATGAACCTGTGTCCCCTGCATCGGCAGGCAGACTCTCAACCACTGCACCACCAGGGAAGCCCTTTATGCCATTATTATTGCATAGAGCTGCTGTTAAGGGAATCCATAAATATATAGTTACTACGGCAGTGATTGCAAGCTTTTGTTTTTCTTTTTTAATGATATATCTAGGAGCTCTTAATGTCAGCTTATCTATTTATACAGTGTATCTACTTTTCATCAAATAGCAGAAATAAATGAGCATCATTCAAAATGTTCCTTCTTGGACATTTTTTTCCCTTCCTAGTACCCAATGTAAAGACTATGCTCAAATAATTGTGTTTACAACTGTCTAAAAGTAGGCCAGTGATTAACCTTGAAATGTGACTGTTTCTTTTCATTCATATCATTTAAGTGAATTTCTTTGGATGTGACCAGTATCATCAAATAAATTTATCTCTCTCTCCTTCCAATATGAAACAAACACTGGGATTTCTGAACAGCATAATAATGTAATATATCTTACCAGCTGGACCTTTAACACCAGAAGCACCATAATAAATGCCATTTCCTCACTTGCCTACAGTCCAGCAACAATCTTGTTTCCCTTCTTTGATCCTTGCCCTGCAGAAACTAGGGGGCTCTTTTGAAAGCTATAAATAAAACCCCATTACAATCCTACTCAACACTCAGTGCTCATCAATAGCTTACTCTCACCCTTGGGAAAAAAACCCAGATTCCTTACCACGGCTACTTCCCTACGTGGATCCTTTCCTTCCCCTCTGGTCCAGTCTCCTGATTTTTTTCCTAGAATATCAGATTCTAGTCACCTTGATCTTCTTGCTTTTCAAACACACCAAGTTCATTCCTGACCTAGGATCTTTGTATTTGTTCCATCTCCCAGAAGGCTTTTTCTCAGATCTTCAAATACCTTTCAAAGTCATGACTTCTGGGTTTCTGCCAAAACGTCATCTCCATTGAAATACCTTCCTTGACCACCCCTCTTAGAATAGCCCCTCCTCTTTCATCACTCCTGTCCTCCTATCTTGTTTCTCTTCAAGGTAATAGTGAAATTTTAATAATTTATGTATTTATTTATCTATTATCTGTCTCTACCATTAGAATGTAAACTGTTGGAAGGCAAATATTTTTTTACCATTTTGTCAGTGGCTATATTCCTACAGCCCAGACCTTAGAAACATGACTGGCTCAGAGAAAGTAGGTAGTCAAGAATATGGATGTCCAAAAATAATAATAATAAATTAAAAAAAAAAAAAGAGTGTGGATGAACTAAAAAAGAGCCTATCGTGTATTAACTCAGAAATGAGTAACCCCCAAAATTTATTATTTCAAACACAGAAAACAATATGTTTTGTCTTAGAGTTATCTTCCTCTATTTTTCATGAGAATGCCATCTGCTCCATATATTGTAATTTGCCTACTTAATCGTGCAAATACCATTTAATGAATAAGTGTATTATCATACAAATATATTTTATTATCAAATCTTTTTAAAAGCTGCTATATGGTAATTAAGAACCATGAATCATTTAAACCATTTCAATATTTCCAAGGTAATATTATTCACCTACATAATACCAAAAATCTGACCTACTGTTTCAGTAAAAGTCAATGAGATTTCTCTCATTGAAATAGTATTTTTTACTCTACTTGAGTCTTAAATATGCTGTTGTGAGAATGTGAACTACTGTGACTATGATATCTTATTAGTGTGGCTGAATTTTAATTAAAACTTGGAGTTATGTGGGGTAAAAGAATAATTTGTATCTGGTTCAACACAGTCAGCTATGGTACAGATATAATTAGATCATAGTAGCCAAATGGGGAGATTCAGTATAAGTGAAATTAAAGTAGTTTTTGAGAACAACCCAGTAAAACAAAATGAAATTTGTACTAAAGTTGCAACCTTGGGCTATGGAAATTAAAATGATTACTCTCTACTGTTCTGCTTATGCAATCATCCTGTAGTGTAGAACAACTTAGTACTCTTTCTTAGAAGATATTTTCCTTCAAGGTTAAATTACAGATCTGTCCCTTTATAGTATATTCATTACATTACATTTCAACAAGAAACAATATAGTCTCTAGCAAAACCTTAAAGAAAAAGCTACTTTCATTAAAGAAGATTTTGTATACTATACTCAGTAATCTGGAAGAATTTTGAAATAGATTTGTCAATGTGTGAACACAGTTTTATAGAAGTAACAACATTTTCAGAAATAATAATAATCTGCTTAAGAATAAGAAGCACCTCCTTATAAAAGCTCTCCCCTGCCCCAGGCAAGAGGGATTGAAGGAATGAAGGAGTCACTCCTTCATTGTATTACCGTTTATTGATTATCTTATATGTTCCCATATCCTAGACAAGGTGTTGGGAATAAAAGGTAAAGAATCCCTGGAGATTTTCAGTATTTACTAGGTAAGACACACACACACACACACACACACACACACACACACACACCTTATTACAACATGTCTCACTCCCTAACTTTAGGAAGAGATGAGCCTACCATAATCTGCTATGAACTATCCATCTTCTCTTAACATGGTCTACACTTATGTCTCTATCATACAGTTTAGCATTTAATGAAATATTTTGTCCAGTGTCTTCAGATGTATTGCTGTTTATTCTCAAACCAGATAATCCATATTTTTAATGTAGAACCATGATTTGTTTGTATTTTTTAAATTTTCAAAATGCCTGAATAATGAAGGACTCGTAGTAGATACTAATCAAACAAAAAATCATGATTTGGGCTTCCCTGGTGGCGCAGTGGTTGAGAGTACGCCTGCCAATGCAGGGGACACGGGTTCGTGCCCCGGTCCGGGAAGATCCCACATGCCGCGGAGCGGCTGGGCCCGTGAGCCATGGCCGCTGGGCCTGCGCGTCCGGAGCCTGTGCTCCGCAACGGGAGAGGCCACAACAGTGAGAGGCCCGTGTATTGCAAAAAAAAAAAAAAAAAAAAAAAAATTGAGAAGTAACTGGGGAATAAAAATATTATTTCAGTAGATACCATTTTTCTTATCAGTGATATACCAATAGAACTAAGGGTGGGGGAAGTATGGACGTCTAGTAAGAGGGTCTTTGTCCCAGCTCTCTGGCTCCCGCTGTTCCACAGCCATGTGGGGCTCTCTACAATGCATGATTGCTGCCCCCCTTGGATTGGTGTGGTGAACTTTCCTCCCATCAAGAGTGCCCAAGATGCTAGTGAGATCCCTGAGCAGCTCCCTTCCTGAAAGACATCTTCTCTTTTTATATGTGCTCATATATGCCTGTGTCTTGTGTGTCTGCCCAAGGGTATGGCCTTGTATACCCACCAGGGGCAAGCATACCCCTCTGTGTGAGTGTCGGGTATGCACATTCACAACCCCCTACTCCATGGTGTCACAATGGTAGCTTGAAATCAGCCCTGCTGGGAATGTTTACACCATGGGAATCAGTGCACACTACAAACAGTAGTGTTTTCTTGTCCACAGAGCCAGTCTGTCGCTGACCAGAGGTGATACATCCCCACTGCTGCTACCCAGAACTCTCTATTCTATATACTCTGTAATGAGCTGAGGTCAGGATGTGGTTATAGCTGAACTGGTATATTTGTTTATTACTAATAGTCATTATTAACATGAAAGAGGTAGATTTTGTTATATCACAGAAAGAGAATTAAAGAGTTAAGGCACTTTTCTATTCTTTGAATTGCTGTTTCCAAGCAAACTTGGATGAGCCATTTTAGTTGTTCCACGTCAATACTTACCCTAGATAATTCAGAGGATCGTCGTATGATGGAAATGTGCTCGCATCTGTGAAAACATTTTTAAAAATAAAATTTTAAAGATCAAAAAAATATTATTTCAACAACATAATCTAATAGTTTTGTACTCTTAGAAGTAAAGTTTTTTGGCTTTGTTTTTTTTACATTCAGGATGCTAAATAATCCAGATGGATATTCTTTTTAAATGAGAAAGAATGCATCTTTAAAGATATGGAGATGTAAATTTGAAATAATCTTAATTGGTTTGTGAATTCCAACACCTAGTGACATCACATGATGCCATCAGCCTAGAGCTCTCACACAGCTGCAGAGAACTGTTCAAAGATTATGCTTTATGTTGGGCTCAATGCCAGAGCAATGATTAAATTAATAAGGTTGGAGGACAAGGATGTTTAGGAAAAAGAAGTGCATTAAATCACAAATGCTATTGTTACCTTTATTTTTCTCCTGAGGTTATTTCTGTCTTCATGTATGCCTTACTGGGATTTGGTTATTTTATTCTCAGTGATTGTTTTTTTGTTTTGTAACAAAAATTATTTTAAATGTAAATGAATCATTAATTGTATTGAGTGGATGTCTCTGAGCTCTGTTGTGAATGACCTGTGTTGTGGTCACATCAGAGAGGTATACTTCTCCCTCCTTTACGGACTGTCCCCAGGTGACATCAGTTTGAAAGATGGATACAATGGAGCTTAAGCATGTCAGTGATTATCTTTCTCTATCTGTAAGCATTTTGAAGACTGGGAGCCCATTTGTTCAACTAGGTTTGGAAGGGCTGGAAACCACTAAAATCACAATTTAGAGGATACTTTAACAAGCAGGACATCTCATTCAACAATTGATTGTATTCCCTTAAAACGAGGCTAAAAAAGCCCTTGATTTTCTGGAGAAACAAAGAGTTTATGACCGTTTAAAAATATTGTGAGTATATTATATTCATTTAACTATGAAGATATTTATATGTGTTAGTCAGTAAGTGCACAAATACTCCTGGATTTAAAAAAAATAAAACAAAACAAAAGACAAAAACCCCAACACTTTAAGAGGCCAAGCCATGACAGGATTCATAGGAAAAACACTATACTCTTAGAGTGGAAATCCAGAACAGTAAACAGATCACAGGAGCTTTTAACTGCCTTTTCCCTGAGGCAGCTGCTTATCTAAGTAAACTGGGCTTAGTTGGCCTGCTGGGAAGGGGAAGGGAAGTCAAAGTCAGTGCCAGCCTCTCCCCCAGGTTGGGTGTCCAGTGGGAAACCAAACCCAAATTAAACCAGGGCCACAAAATACTACACCTTCAGGCTAAGAGGAAGTAATCCTGAGCTCCATTCCCGGGAATGAGCATGGAGGTGCAGGGAAAGTCTCCTTCTACCTAAGTAGGCCAAGGAAAAAACAGAGAAAGTAAAGAAATAAAACAGCTCTGTGTTGTGGCTGCAACTTGTAAGTCATTATAAGGTCTTTGTCTTTTTTTTTTTTTTTGACCGCGCCATGTGGCTTGAGGAATCCTAGTTCCCAGCCCAGGGATAGAATCCGTGACCCCTGCAATGGAAGCACTGAGTCCTAACCACTGGACCGCCAGGGAATTCCCGGGTCTTTGTTTTTTACTCTGAATGAAATGGGATCCTTTGAGGGTTCTGAGCAGAAAAATGAGAGCATCTGAATTAAATTGCAAAGTACCTCAGACACTGCTGTGTAGGGGATAGACTTAGGGGAAAGGGAATATGCAGAGGCCAGTTAATGTCCATTGCAGTAGCTTATCAAGAGACGAAGACTGGACTGAAATGACAGAGTGGAGGTGGTAAAAAGAGGTCACATTCTGGACATCTTTCAGAGGGACAGCAGTTAGGATATTCTGACTATTTGAATATGGGGTGCGAGAAAAAGGAGTATGTAACATCAAAATAGTTGCAAAGACACACAACCTACAATCCAGCAATCCTACTTGAAGGTATATATCTAGAGTTATTCTTACCTATATGATCCAAGGAGACTTGTGTAAGAATGATTCAGCATTTTAAAAAAAAATTTATTTATTTGGCTGCACCGGGTCTTAGTTGTGGCACTCAGGATGTTCATTGCACCTTGCGGGGATCTTTAGTTGCGGCATGTGAATTCTTAATTGTGGCATGTGGGATCTAGTTCCCTGACCAGGGATTGAACCCAGGCCCCCTGCATTGGGAGCATGGAGTCTTAGCCACTGGACCACCAGGGAAGTCCCTCAGCATTGTTGATTATTGTTCACTTTGTTTTTATCACCAGGGGAATAGATAAACAGAATGTGATATCTTTAAATCATGTGAAACTAGATAACAATTAAACTAGATCTATGTGTATTAACATGGCTGATCTCAAAGATAAAATTTAGTGAAAAAATAAAATGTATAAGAACAGTATAACACTCTTTATGTAAAAAATAATATTTGTAATTCAATATTGTGTACTCAGTACAAATATATAAGTTTCAGAAAACAAACAAAAACTTGAATATTCTTGGAGTGAGATTTTCAGGAATGAAGGAAAGGAAGAAACTAGAGATGGTTATATGGACATTTGTTATATTGGTTGTATTTCTCTGTATTTTCCAAAACTTTCCTAAAATTATTCAAAGACTTATGGCAAAAAAGCTGTTTAAAATAAAATTTTAACCAACAAAATTGCAAGTCAGTTGATGAACATGGATATTATTTTATACAAAGTTAGTTCCCATGCTTGTAGATACTCAAATTCTGTTTAACAATTTTGGCAAAAATTTATTTAGAACCTACCATGGCAAAGCAATATTCTAGACATTGAAGGGCTACTCATAGAACACTATCCTCACCCCAAGAAACAATCAGGTGATGTTTCCTGTTTTTGATAAAATAGAGATATTTTCTCAAATGACGTAAGTAAGAGAGTAGCCAAAGTTAAGTGAGGTTATGTATTTATTCTGATTAGGAGAAATTCTTGTTGGCGAGTATGTGGGGAGGGGAAGCGCATATAACATCAGGTTAGAAATTTATTTAGTTGTTAGAAGAACAAAGACAGAGAGGTTGCTGATTCCAGAGAAATAACAGGAAGAAAGCCAAGCATTTCAAGTGAGTAAATGCAGAAACTAAAACTAAGTAGCAAAACTTAACAACTGAATCTCAAACCTCGCTAGCCTGGCAAAAAAAAAGGGAGTATTCTGCAATTTTTTTTTTCCAACAGCAAAGCTGAGTTGCAGCATCTGAAATTTCTGTGTCATTCCTAAACCTTAAGATTACCTGTGTTAAGCCTATCATAATTAAATAAAACATGAAAAGTTAAATAACATTTGTTTGGCTACATTATGTATGAAAACACTTTGAAAGCTCTTGTATGCTACAGAAATTGAAAATACTCAATTTTAGATTTGCAGACATAGAAATAAATAAATGCAGATATAGGAATCTAAGAATAATAATGAAAGCTATCTTTTAATGCACACTTACACAGGGCCATGCATAATAGAAATTAAACTATTGAACTACTTCAGTGCATTGTATTATTAAATTCTTATCTCAGCCCTAAGAGGTGGTGGGTACTAATATTAACCGCATATTACAGATAAATAACATGAAACTTAGAATAAATGAGTAGCTTAGCTAATAAGTGGTTCTCTAAGATTCCGTAATCCAGCTACTGGAACTTCTACAACTATAGAATATTTATGATCCTTCCTATGGATGACATTATAAACCTGGTGGTTGATTTTTATTCTGTAATCAGCATGATCTGGGTTCATATTCTGACTCAAGGAGTTATGAGCTGGGTTACTTCGAATAAGTTAAATTCTCTAAGTCTCATATTTCTCTTTTATAAAATTATGGTTACACTAACTACGTTAGAAATGTTGTAAAAAGATTGTGAGAATTAGAGAAATAATGTATAGGCTTTAAAACAGTCCCTAGTATCTAGTGAACATTTGTTCATTTCCTATTATATATTTAAAAAAATTATCATCATCAGGTAAATATAAAGAGATGGTCATAATAGCATTTTTTCATGTGTTTAATCATTTATGATATTCTACTGACCACTCCACCGTATTAGAATGTGACAACTGATGGTTTAATTTTTATATAATTAGATCTCACTTTTTCCTTTTCTCCTTTACCTCATTCTTCTCACCCAACCTCATATTAAAACCTCACAACTATTGGAGAAAGATACTTTAATGTACTGGGGAGTTGTTACCCAATGGTCCATATTTAATATATGATGAAGAAAAGAAAATATAATTTTAAGATCTCCTAGTCTAATATTTTCCTGAGTTAAAAGTAAATCATGTTTTACTGATGATCATCATTGTCACCGTATGCAGAAATTATTTTGTAAAGTGTTATCTTTTCTATTGGTGTCCTTTCTCATATTCATGTGATAAAACATTGATTTCCACATGTCCTTTCACAAATCCCTAAAACAATAAGCCAACTTACAACTTGAAAATCTCTTTCTCTCTCTCTCTTTCTTTATCTCTCTATCTCTTTCTCTGTCCACCTCTGTCATGCCTTAACCAGCCAAATGATAAGTATACATGGAATTAGGCTTCAATTTGCTTTTCTAAACCAATTTCTCTCTCTTAATTCCTTAAATGAACTCCATAAAACTAGACTGCATGTTATGTAGCTGTCTTCACAAGAAGGGGACAAGTTGGGAAGAATTGTAATCTACTCACTTTTACTCAAATATGTGGATAATTAGGGTAGTTTAAAATTACCATTGTCTCTTGTAAAATAATCTTGAATTAAAGACTAAACCATTCATAAATTCAAGCAAAAGTGTGCACTCCTATGATTTTAATTCACTTTGTACTAGAAACCTTATGTTATATCAAGCAAGCTACATCATGATCTGATTATGAGAATCAAATCTTAATGTCCCTTGGGAGAGATGGTCTCATGAAAATAAGACATAGAAGAATGAAAATAACCAAACTAAAAGAGCATTGAATATATATTAATTTAATGGTTACCTGATCTCCCATGGATCCCTCAGTGCTCAATTCCTCATATTGTCTTCTGTGTAAATTAAGTTTCCTGAAAAACAAGCAACAAGAAAAAAAGATATTCTGTTTATTAAAAAACTGATCACAATATTAAAAATTGCCATTAGGGAGAAAATATAGCATATAGCTAGAAATATGGACTGTGAGATCTAATAGACAAGGATTAACATCCTTATGACTCATTTAATAGGTCTCTTGTCTCCTTATCTTAGTAACTCAAGATTCAGCTCTAAGTACCTCCTTATCCAAGAATCCTTTCACACAGAACGCTGCAGATCTCTCAGGAGTCCTAAGCACCTATTCTCAACTCATTTTTATGTTATAAAATATATTGACCTTTATAGGTATCATATGTATTAAATTAAATTAAGTATATATATATATATATATATATATATATATATATATATATATATACACATACACATAAAGTTTAGGTTTAGGCTTCCCAAGTAGACTATGAGCCCCTTGATGGCAAGTAGGGTGATATCCCCCATGGTGCCTGGCATAGTGCCTTGCACAAACTTTGTGTTCAACAAATATCTGATTTCTAAATTGATAGAGAAAGCTGTTTAGGCTCAATATAGAAGATTAAAACCACTGACCTTGACCTTATATGTTTAAGAGAGGCAGAAGAAATGTGGATTTTGAATCAGAGCACCTTCAGTAATTGTTATGGTTGTTAAAATTGGTATCTAAATCATACCCCCAAATAAATAACTTTACAAAAAAGCAAAAATACAAAGAAGCAGAAGATTTTGACTTAAGAGCTATATTAATCAATATAGAAAAAATTATTTGATCTAGATCAAAGAATCCTGACTCTATGTGTTCAATTATAAGACCCATTCTATTTTAATCCCTGATTTAGGATTTATAAGTTATTTTCCTTTCATCTCCAGGTGGAGAGGGGAAAAGTTGCACAAGTGCTGTTTTCAGGTAGAGGAACACAAACTTTTAAAAATCGACTAGCATTTCCAAATTATTTATACCCTACCTACTTATACTGTTTGTACCAGATGTCCAGATTTTACATCTGAATAATAAAGAAAACCATGTGTTCTTTGAAAAGTTGAAATTTTACTTCAGCAGTAGGAAATTGAGACCATTAATAACTACTTCAAACCTAGCTGCACATTTCAAATAAATTCACACTCACAGCTAGAATATTCTGTTTTCCTCCTGTCACAGAGATTTGCACATGCTGCTGCTTCAGCCTTCATACTTCTTGCCCACTCCACATCACTCATGTCCTTTTGCCTAAATAACATTTATTTTTCAACTCCCTTTTCAAATGTCACTTCATCAGAAAAACCTCCCTTAGTTTCCTCTAAGCTGAGATCATCTTCCTTTATAATAAAGTCACGTAGATGACCACTTCTTTCATTTGAAACCACTATCTATCTGCTAAGTACACGGATATTCGCCTCCTCTGTTAGAACAGAAGCTAAGGAGGTGATGATGAATCATAGATATTTTTATTCACACAGTATCAGATAGATTAAGGTAGGTAGCTTTATTGAATAATAAATTGGAGTAATTTAAGATACACATTAACTTGTAAAGTACTGATGCTTCTTCATTTTAATGTGGCGTATGTTCCATGAAGGTTTCCAATTATTTTGGTAACAGAGTCAATATTGATCAGTATTTTAAATTTGTCTTCAGCAATGATCTCTTAAATACATTTAGTCTCTTCACTTATTTACCTTAGAGTATGTTATACTCTTCACAAGTCACTCATTATTGGTTGAATATATTTTTATTTCTTCCACCCAGTCCTCAAAACTATCTATACTTTTGCCCCAAGCTAGCAATAGGACTTTTGCTCCTACTTTTCTTTACACTCTGTTTTTATTGAGGCCAGTCTCTTTAGGAGTCAAGAGGTGGTCAACACTATCCCTGCTGCAGTCAGTCACTAAGGATGCTCAGCCTACCTCTTCTCTGTTTAGCCAGGCTCTGCTCATCCTTAAACATTCAACTTCTGTCCCACCTTCTCCCTGACAACCCCAGACTCTGTTTATTCCTTTCTGCTGCTGATGTCAATTGCACTTTTATGCTGTTTCATGCAGTTTAGCACTTCCTTACATAGCATCTTGTATTGTTAGTGACTGTTTTACATGTTCAATCTTGGATTCCTCAACTAAAACTCAAGTTTACATAGTCAGGAATTGTGCAAAAACACTTCTGTATCCAAAGGCAGTTCTAAGCTAATCATTGTCAGGGTCCCAGTAGCCATCCAGGTGCCAATTGCTACTCATTCATCAAGTTCCAGTTCCAGATGCCTTTGTGAAGCCTCCATCCTCCCTTAGTACCTGGCACATACCAGTATTATGGCCATTTCATTATTTTGCATTGTCATTTTTTTTCTTTTTTTCCCCTGCCTCCTCAATAGGACAAGAGCTTAGTAAGTTCAGGAATCATGTCTTTTATCACTATTATTTCCTTAGGATCCAGCACAGTGTCTAATGGAGGATAGGGGTGCAATCGTATTTGCTAAATAAATTAATTAATGATATTGACCTCTTTTCATTTGGGCAGGCATCAGATCTTCTTACTTCATAAGAAGATTACAGAAATTTGGATAAACTCTTAAAAAATATATCTGCTTAGTTCTTTAAAATGTACGTAAAATGATTTAAATTTTGTATTAACATTTTACTCTGTGCACAGAGGATAGCATAGTGGTTAAAGACAAGCTTTGCAATCAGATGCGTTAGAGTTCTGAATCTGCATGACCTTGAGAAGGTTACCTAGCCTCTCTAACTCTCAGTAACCTCGTGAAAGGTAAAAATATGACTAATTGCCTCACAGTGTTGTTGAGAGAATTAAGTAGTTTGATGCATGTAAAACTCCTGTCAAACTGACTGGTGCAGAATGAGCTTTCAGTACATTTTAATCAATTATTACCTATTAAAGCAATTTAAGAGGGGAAAAGCCTAAATGTTGTTTCTTGTGCTTCACAGATGTGAAGGCAATCACATATTTCAGTTGAATATACATTTAAATATATAACATACAAGCACAAACAAAGACAAGTAGACTACCTTCCATTATCCATCTATAAAAACCAGACTACCTTGAGACGCTATATCAGGGGCTGGCAAACTTTCTCTGTAACAGGCCAAATAGTAAATATTTTTGGTTTGGAAAGCTATATAATTTCTGGCACAACTACTCAACCCTGTTGTAGCATGAAAGTAGCCACAGACAACAGGTAGACCAATGACATTGGCTTTGTCCCAATAAACCTTTATTTACAAAAACAGTGGGTCAGATTTGCCTACCTAATAATGTAGGCATACTATATAATTCTACCACAAGTAATAGTTTAACATTTGTATAACATTTCTGCAATGATGCCATAATCTGAATGGAACTAGAATGCTTAAAAGGTAACCTTTAAGAAATATTAATGCATATTTCAACTTTTTGCACACTTGAATACATATTTCTAACCTCAACTGTGAAATAGCTGTTTACCAAAGACAAGATTTATGTTCTTCAATGGCTGTGGTTAAGTCAAATTTATCATGACCTTTTACCCTGGCATAGTACTTTACAAATCATAGATGCTCAATTCATATATGCATAAGTAAAAGCTAATAAAAGCCTCATATCTACCTAGGTATAATCCTGCTCATGTATCTTTAAAATCAATTGGAGACAGTATGAATTAGTGCAAGGCTCTTGGGCTTTCAATGGAAACATGCCTATGTCCCTGTCCAGGTGTTCATCTTGCTGGCTGTGTGCCCCTGGGTGAGTTCTGTTATGGGACAGAAATAATATTTATTAAATATTTAATATTTAATAAAACAGGGGTTGTTAACCAGGAACAATTTTGTCCACAGGGGACATTTGTAATTTCTGGAGATATTTGTGATTGTCACCACTTGGGGGGAGAGGGTTGCTACTGGCATCTAATGGGTAGAGGCCAAGGATGATGCTCAACATCCTACAATGCATGGGACAGCCCTGCCTTTCCCCCAAAGAATTATAGAGCCCAAAATGTCAATAGCACCAAGTTTGAGAAACCTCAATCTAAAGATTTCTGTGAAAATTAATTCACACCATGCTGTAAAGGTTTAGCAGAACGCCTGGCTTAGTAAATCTCAACTGTTAATAATGAAACCAGGGCTTCCCTGGTGGCGCAGTGGTTGCGAGTCCACCTGCCGATGTCAGCGAACACGGGTTCGTGCCCCGGTCCAGGAAGATCCCACATGCCGCGGAGCGGCTGGGCCCGTGAGCCATGGCCGCTGAGCCTGTGCTCCGCAACGGGAGAGGCCGCAGCAGTGAGAGGCCCGCGTACCGCAAAAAAATAAGTAAATACATAAAACAAATAATAATAATAATGAAACCAAATTCTAGTGACTGGTAGAAAATAAACACGTATGCAAATTTTAAATAAACACAAACACGTATAAAAATAAATGAACTATCCATTTTGGAGGGCTAGAAGCATGTTGATGCATTTATTTAGATTAAATAATAAAGTTGATACCTATTTACGTATGAATTGACATCTGGGTTCCACATGCTCTTTGTGAGCCTTGAAAGGTTTTGAATGATACTTGCTGTTCTGTCATTCTCATGAAAAATGTTTTATCCTGATGTTAATATCTGACTTGCTTTAAATTCATGTGGGAAATTTGAAAGTTTTATTTCCTGTCTTAAAAATCAATGACAACTTAATCAATGCTGTTAAAAACATGCCCCAGTTCTTATTCAAGCCCCAGTAGAAAAGTAAACAAGCTGGAGAATTAAACGTGACAGAATCTTCACATCAAGGACAGAGAACATACTTCCAGCTAGTTCTTCTATATTTGTAGCCTGAAAAGTTCCATCTGCTTGGTTCTTTCCTCAGGAGATTGAAGCACCTTGAAGGGAATAAGAGAACTTCAGCATTGCAATCATGTTTCATATCATTAGCTTTAAATGAAGTAAATAACAGAATACTAAACTGTGACATATCTTGAGGTTACACTAATCTTAACTTGGGATCACCAGCACAATTTTCAGAACCTTCTTTCCTACCAATAGGCCTACTGCTGCCACCTACCCCCCCCCCCCCTCTTCTAGGGGCAACTGAAGGAGGAGACAGCCAAGAGGAAAAACAAAAATATCTCTGAGATGGTACTTAACCAAACAACGACACAGCGTTCACACACACCTTGAAGCTCATGTTCTTACTCAAATGTAAATTTGAGTCAATGATGGTCTACTCTAAGTCATTGAAGTGGCTGGAAATGTGCCAGTTTCCAATTCTATCCATATATGCAAACTCCTGCTTATGGGTGTCAGTTGCTACTAAATGGATACATTGAGTTGGCGTGATGGTTGAGATCTAAGGGAAACTGGACTGTTCATGCCCCACCTAAAAGAGTCAATTCCAGTTTTCTTTGGCCATATAGATCCAGCGTTGTCAGATCTTTCCATTTTTTTCCAAGAGAGCCAGAAATCTGGGTTTTTAAGGTTAGCATAAACGTTATGAGACTTAAATAAATATATAAACAATTAAAAAGCAGTATAAAGCATTACAACCGTGTCAGAGAACTGGCAGTTTCTACTGAAGTTAAACACACCCCTACCATATGACACAACAATTCTACTCCTAGATATTTACCCTAGAAAAATGAAAACATATATCTACAAAAAGATATTTTATATAAAAATATTCACAGCAGCTTCTGTTTCACAATAGTCCCAAACTGGAAACAACCCTATCACTGCTCTTCAGGTCATTGTTCAAATGACACATTTCCTTACTTGCCTGACTGCTCTCCACTGAATGTTTTGTCTGCATTCAACCTAGAATGGATCTTGAATCAACTAAAAGATTTTCAACATTCTTTGACAACAAAGGGCACAGTGGATCTGATCTTTGCTTTATACTACTTTCTATGGTTCTATAAATGTATTTAAAGAGGATGCTAGGGATTTTGGTAGTTATATCTTTCCATTGATTGATATTTCTCTGGTGACTCATATTGAATATAGTTTCCGAAATGGTTCAAACACTTCGATATATGCCTCTGAGAGACTATGTCTGTTTTATTCTTTCCTTGTACAAAAACATTTTTTCTGCTTTGCTTTGTTTTTGGCATAATGCAATTTATTTCAATCTTATTGAATTTGGTTCATCCATTTCTGCAAGCTGTTTAACTATATGGAAACTTTCTGCTGTGGAGAGGTCATATCTTTTTTTTTTTTTTTTTTTTTTTTTTTTTTTTTTT
>RJWK010052462.1:0-15640 GCA_004363435.1 Platanista minor | reverse complement strand
AATCTTAAGACCTGAAGAAGGGCCTAACCCACTGTCCTCAGTTCTAGATGAGGGAGTGAAGGCCCAGAAAGGTAAATGATTTGCCCAAGGACTCACAGTGGTGTTTGCAGCCCGAGGACCAGACCAGGTTCTCCCAACAGTGGGCAGGGCTGTGTTCATCCCTAGGCTTTACAGGGTTCTATGTTCTGCTGAGGAATGCATTGCACGGAGCCCCCTGCTGTACTGCTCTTGGTCTCTTGGTGTTAGAATGACACCAAGACACTATTTCTACATAATTCTTAAACACTGTAGTCTCTGCTTTACATCTGGTCCATTAAGTTTCTCTCATCTGTGCTCCTGCCTGGACTTCTATCAGAAGGAATCCACTCATTAACAAAACTTTCAGAGAAATATCTCTTTGCCATTTTTAGAAGTTTATCATTTAAACCTAAAGGAGGGAGAAAAAGGTTTGCGATAGTGGCTTGAAGAAGAGTGTGGGTTGCTGAATAGTGTGGGTTGTTGAATTTATTTTTTCTAGTTGAAGATAATTAGAGGATTATTGCCTACCATCTTCCTTGGAAAGACTGACATTCATTTATTTCTCTAGCACAGAGCACATTAACACTCTCAACCAATATCATCTGATTCTGGGTTAGAACCACAGATCTGATTTTCTCCAAGGGAGCCCTCAAGATTTCTGATTTCCCTTTCTTCCTAGGATAATTTATATTTTTTCTCCAAGTTATGATCTTCTATTTTTTTCCTAAGTACTATGTTAGCAAATTCTGTGAGCTTCAGAATATCAACCCCATCTGTACCTGTCTCCAAATCTTCATAATAAACAATCTTGCTGATTCCTCGTGTACTAAACTGCATTTTATATATTTTTTTAACATCTTTATTAGAGTATAATTGCTTTACAATGGTGTGTTAGTTTCTGCTTTATAACGAAGTGCGAATCAGCTATACATATACATATGTCCCCATATCTCTTCCCTCTTGCGTCTCCCTCCCACCCTCCCTATCCCACCCCTCTAGGTGGTAAACTGTATTTTATATGAACAGGATTTATAATGGGGAAACTGACATTGCAGATGAGCAGAAATAAGATTTCTATCCATTCCCTTCCAATTCCTTGGGCCTAAATATGTTCCTCCCTCTCCATGAAACATGACTGAAGACACATTATTTTGCACTGCTTTCTGAGATGGACCTCCCGGCCCCAGCCCTGGCCACATCCATTACACAGACCTTTTATTGATGTCATTAACACTTTATAGATTTAATGTTTAAGTCTGCTTCCTCAAGGGCAGATATCACATATTTTTCCTCATATTCATAGTACCTAGTACGTAGCACCTACCAGGCTAACAAAATAGTTAGTTAGTAAACGTTTCTTGTTTTAAGTCGTTGACATTCCTCAGCTCTTTATAGAATTAATCTTCTGGCCCAAGAAGAAACCTGAAATGGTCTTACCTTGGCTATATGTGGAGAGTAGATAAAGCGAGAAGGCAGGATCTACTGCTTATGCTTTTGAAACAAATGTAATGGGTATAGGTTTGTTCCACAACCCCGAGGTCCATGAAATGTCACGCTTCTTTACTTTTCCAAATCTAATTCTAACTGGATGAGCCTTCTCACACTAGGATTGACAGGAAATCCAATCTCAGTCATTTTTAGACCACCATATACCCCACCCACCAACATAAGAACACTGGGGCTTTTGTAATCCATTTAGGGAAGAATCTCCGGTCTGGTCCTCTGTCTGTCTTGGTTGCAGAATCTTGAAGTATATTGGCCCACCCAACTGGCTCATTTCATGATAGATGACTCTGTTATTTGCAGGATCCTCCCCACCACTGAAGTCTTTGCCCTGACTCTGAAAGCCAGTGTCTCTCATGACCACCAGGGGTCTCAGCATTCCAGCATCCTCTGTGGTTCAACCTCCCACCTTCAGCTTCCCAGTGCTCCCTCAGCATGTGTCCAGTGCAACAGCTCCAGGAGCATAAGTCAATGCAGCAAAAGCCTCTTAACTCTCCCCTGGAGAAAGGGGAACTCAGACGTCCACACAGAACCCTCCCTCCAGCTACCCTCAGCTAGTAGGGATGGAGAATAAGGGTGGAGAACAAACAAACATTAGGAAAAAAACAGTTATTTTCTCAATCATTTCATGCCACCACAGAGCAAGGTATTTGCACTGCTTATCACAATTGTGTTTAAATATTTGGCAAATAC
Organism: Platanista minor; assembly: GCA_004363435.1. Classification (NCBI taxonomy): domain Eukaryota; kingdom Metazoa; phylum Chordata; class Mammalia; order Artiodactyla; family Platanistidae; genus Platanista; species Platanista minor. The sequence goes on along the minus strand of RJWK010052462.1, from coordinate 13,426 downwards.
AACTATGAATTTATTCCAGAAGAAATGTAGGAAGGGTATTTCTTTTCTTTTTAAAGAACTGGGGGCAAGTAATGAGGAATATGTGGGGCCTGCCAGGAAAATTCTATTTCGGAAACATGAAAGGCTGATCTGCTTCTCCCACTTCACAATCCTCAAAATAACATAAACTATCCTCTTTTTTTAAACGGGAAAAGGCCATGTTCACAATAAGCTCACTTCATTTCCTCCTGTTTTAGCTTTTGTTGCACTCTTGACCTGTCCTCTAATTCCACATAATCAAAGCAGATTAAATAATTTTGCATATCCTGAACATCTTCCTGCATGACATTTCAAGATTTTTGAAATAAATTGCTCTGGGAGTTCGACTTGCAAGAAGACTCTGGTTGTTTCAAGAAGACTTCACCTTTGTGTATAAATCCTTTAATCTGCCAGTTGTTCTGCTGCAATCTCCAAATGACTATAACTTGTTTTTAATCTACAAGTTTATATAACTCAGGAATTTTTTTAGCATAAATTACATAAAGCACATTCTTAATCTCTAAAATTTAGTTGGTGTTTTATGTTGTGTTTACTTTTTCTGTGGAGCCGAGAAAGAAATCTAGCATGGCTGACACTTTTAAGAGATGTGTTTGTTCTGTATTCTGAATCCAATTCAAATGTTGAAAGTTCGAGACAAAATGCTTAAAACGAGGTGGTTACAATGTATATTTATACCATAGATAATGACATTTATAATATATGCATTATCTTACATAATAAATAAAAATTTATAATTACTGAACTTTCAACTAGGCAGCTATTTTTAGAATTTATCAGTAGTTATTAAAAGGTGAGAAAAGAGTTGTGAGATATTACATTTTGTTCATTTTTTACTATATTCCCCCCTTACAAGCAGAATGTTAGCTCTTTGTTCATTAGGGGTAAATTGAGGCAGAAAGCAGACAAGGCCTATGAGATTTCCTGGAAGTGATTTCTGGGAGGGGGCAGGGGGGAGCATAAGAACTAAGCCCTTAGGGCTTCCCTGGTGGCACAGTGGTTAAGAATCCGCCTGCCAATGCAGGGGACACGGGTTCGAGCCCTGGTCCGGGAAGATTCCCACATGCCGCAGAGCAACTAAGCCTGTGCGCCACATCTACTGAGCCTGCGCTCTAGAGCTCGTAAGCCACAACTGCTGAGCCCATGTGCCACAACTACTGAAGTCCGCATGCCTAGAGCTCGTGCTCTGCAACAAGAGAAGCCACTGCAAAGAGAAGCCCGCGCACCAAAACGAAGAGTAGCCCCGCTCACCGCAACTAGAGAAAGCCCGCAAGCAGCAACAAAGACCCAACACAGCCAAAAATAAATACATTTATATATATTAAAAAAAAAAGAAGAACTAAGCGCTTAAAGCTAAGAAAATGAGAACCAAGGCCATCCAAGTGTCTGAGATAAACAAAAAAGGAAACTAATTTCTTTCCTCACCCTCCACCACCCCAGAAGAAAAAGAGGTTTCCCCAGATCAGAGGGGAACAGAGATTGGAGGGGCGATATCCTAAAAAAGAAGGGCCCTGGGTGGTAAGTCTCCATTAAAAGAGTGGCTGCTTCCAGTATCATGCAGGGATTCTGGATCCCCCGGCACTTCAGAGAAGCAGGAAACTGTAATGACACAATCCCCCAATGTACGACATGAACACAGTGGGACGAACCACCTGAAGTAAACCTGCCCGGCAGACAGGTACCAGGAATGAGGCGGCAGCAACCTAGGAGGCCCAAGGACCCAGGAGCACCTGGGAGAACAGTCACTCACAAACAGCTGCACAGGAGCGGACGAGGCATCTTCAACGTGAGCAATGTTCCCTAGAGCCTGGACTCAAAGTGCAAAATGAGAGAGAAGGCACACCCAGGCCTTGCTGAGATTGTTCCCTCTACGCTAGCGGAATAGGGGTTGATTAAAAAAAAACTATGATGGAGTATAGGGAAAACACCAATATTTGTGGAGTGAGATTTATACCCACTATGAGGGAAATGTTTAATCTTCATAGTATGCTTTTCAACTAAGCAGACAGACATTTGTGGTCTTTATTTCATTGAGCTTATCTATTTCTATTGCATTATGAAACCAGTGCATTGCAAGGATGCTTAAAATCTACAAATGTTTACACAATCACCGTGTCCCTACTTGGAAGTCAGGAGGAAAAGTCTATCTGCAAAGTGCATTTAATAACACTAAGTCATAAAAATCAAAATAGAGCAGGTTACTGATGACAGAACTGAATGTAGTTTTATTTTTTAATGAATCCTGTGGCCCTCAGAAAGCAATCTAACCACGATACCATAAGACATCAAAATGGCCAAAATAAGTATTATTGCACTATACAGCATCATAAAACCCGGAGACATTTTCTGTCTCTTATTTATTGTAGCCAGCTGGCTGATATTGCTAAAAATCAAACAAAAAATTTAGTCGTGTGGGTTGTTGAATTTTTAACATCATTTGAATTCACCGTCTCACTAAGTTTCTCATGTAAAAGTGAGGGCTTTCATTTGGAAAAATGGAACCCTAAAATGTGGGATAAGGACATCTGGTTGTATTGAAATGAAACTGACAATCCTGAAACCCCAAGTTGCCCTGAGCCTTCCTTACCAGTGGAAGAAGATTGCTCTCTTTTGTTTGAGGACACTAGCCTTTCTTTGATTGAAAAGCCTATTTATTATAACATCACCTGGAGAAGATGACTTGAAAAGAGATGATCATTCTCTTCAAGACCCACCACAATTACAACTATCTCTTGTAGTCACTCGACCCATAACTAGGGTTGATTCTCAGCATGCTCCCGGGAGTCAGGCACACACTATAACACAGAAGGAAATAGCTCACTCTCCAAAAGACTTGCAAAATTTTGCTAAATATATTGGCCTAAACCTGGAGAATACATGTGGAAATTGATTCTAAGGGTGTGAGAACAAGGATGATAATTAATTTGGCTCTAATTAGATAGAGCCAAATTCATTGATATGGATATATTTACTAGTGCTTCTGTATTTAACGTGTTAGCTCGTGCAGCTAGAAGTGGCTCTAACAATTTATGTAGCTGGTTGCCCAAAATGTGGTCTCAAGAGTGGTCTACATTCAGTGAGGTTGAGATACAGGGTAATACAAAAGCTCAGGGAGGTAGGAATGTTGGTAACTCTAAAAACAGAGTTACCATATCATCCAGCAATCCCACTCCTGGGTATATCTGGAAAAGACAAAAACTCTAATTTGAAAAGATAGATGTACCTCCGTGTTCGCAGCAGCACTATTTTACAATAGCCAAGACATGGAAGCAACCTAAAAAATGTTCTTCTACAGATGAATGGATAAAGAAGATGTGGTGTTTCTATACAATGGAATATTACTCAGCCATAAAAAAAGAATGAAATCATGCCATTTGCGGCAACATGGATGAACCTAGAGATTATCATACTAAGTGAAGTAAGTCAAACAAAGACATATCATATGATATCACTTATATGTGGAATCTTAAAAAATGATACAAATGAACTTATTTACAATACAGAAAGAGACTCACAGACATAGAAAACAAACTTATAGTTACCAGAAGGGAAAGGTGGGTGAGGGATAAATTAGGAGTTAGGGATTAACAGATATACACTACTATCTATAAAATAGATAAAAAAACAAGGTCCTACGGTGTAGCACAGGGAACTATATTCAATATCTTGTAATAACCTGTAATGGAAACGAATCTGAAGAAGAATATTTATATGTATAACTGAATCACTCTGCTGTACACCTGAAATTAACACAACATGGTAAATCAACCATACTTCAATTTTTGAGACACTTAAAATTAATTAAATTAAAAAATAAAATAAAAGGGAAATAAAAAAGCTCTGTAGTTGCTCACTTTGTTGGCCAAGCATGACAATGAAGGAAGTTTCCGTTGAAATGAGGACCCCTGATTTCATGCGACGATGGGATTCCAGAGGAACAGAAGCCATGAGGCAGCAACTTACCACCAAAGACCAGATGGACCATTTACCATAAAAGGTGCCAGGGATCTAATGTCGATCTGAAAACAGTAATAGGAAAAAAACTCTAGGTGTGGTGACCAAATACCTCTCTTGAGTTTCAACAAAGAATGAGAAAAGGTATGTGAATAGACTTCTCAGAATGAGCACAGTATGAAGATATTTGTGTTGCATGTGAATGCTTATTATCAAAAGGCATCCACTACAGAAGAGGGTCTTTAAAATCATGCTATGCTATCTGATGTCAGTCAGACCCTTTCCCTAGCTACCCCAGTGCTACTCAAAATGATCACAGTGTCAGGGATAGAGACTCTGCATAGGCTCAACAACATCGATTTCTCCTTATTAAGGCTGACCTGGCTACTACTGCTGCCGATTTTCTAATCAGCCAACAGCAGAGACCAACACTGAGCCCCTGACATGGCGCCCTTTACCAGGGGGACCCAGACAGCCACTCAGTAGCAGTTTGATTATGTTGGGCCTCTTGCCTTGTGGAGGGGATGGAGATTTGTCTCCACCATACTAGACATATACTCGATATGGATTAGTCTTTCTGCCCATAATGCTTCTGTCAGAACCACCTATGTACTAACCTACATAAATCTGACCTATGTACTTCGAATTCTCCTTGAAGCCCAGAGAAAAGCATTTGCTGTGTATGATATTCCACACAGCAGTGTTTCTGATCAAGGGACTGATTCACAGCAAATGCACTTATGTCCAACTAATTAACAGATTTTATTACATATTCCATACCCCAGAAGCAACTGGGCTGATTGAAACGTTGAATGGCTTACTGAAGACTCAGTTATACCTCCAATTGAGAGACAAGACTCTGAGAGGATGGGGTTCTCTTTTATAGAATAAAGTGTATGCCTTGAATCAGAGATCTTATACGGTGCTATCTCCCTCATAACCAGAATACATGTATCTACAACACAAGTGCGCAAATAAAAGTGGCTATTCTCACTATATAAATAACAAGCTATTTGCAAAAATTTTTCCTCCCTTCCCAGCAACTTTGACCACTGCTGGCTGACTTGGGGTTCTAAGTTCTCAGGAGGCAAGACTTCCACCAAGGGATGTAAAATGGTTCCATCAAGTCATACGATGAGAATGCCACCAAGCCATTTCGCACTCTTTATGCTACTGAACCAACAGACAGAGCAAGGGGCAACTCTATTGGCTGGAGTGGTTGATCCTGGTTACCAAGGGGAATTTGGGGTGCTGCTCCACAAGCGGATCAAGGAGGACTGTGGAAGGCAGGGGATCTTCCGGGGGCACCAACAGTAGCGCCTAATAAAAAACCATAGAAATCAAAACTTTTAAAAGGTAGGATTATTGAGAACTCAGACCCTTGGAAGTGAAGCTTTGGATCACCCCATCAGGCAGAGAGCCCTGACCATCTAAGGGCAATGGTACATAGAATAGACAGGAGAAGGAGGAAATCACAGCTATCACCTACGGCCTCTTTATCAATTACAGAAATGAGAACTGCAGTCGTTTTACATATTTTCTCTTTGTATGTTACATGTATGAGTACATTTGTATATATTAACTATTTTCTTTTTTTCTCTCTTTCTTCCCTTCATTATTTTACGTAGAAGTCGTTGAATGTAAATTCTGCAACTTAGCCTTTAGATAAGAGAATACTCAGTGGGACTGGGACTAAATTTGGAGAGTAACATCGCCAGTGGGCTATATAAATGACTGCTGAAACTGTGTGTCTCCTCATTGGAAGAAGGGGTGAGAACCTCTGCACTTCTATGTAGAAAAGAGTTGGCTTTGTGTTGTACAAAAGTTCAAATATGTTTAAAAGGGTGCATGCGGAAGTAAGTCGTCAAAGGGGTTGACTGCCGTTACTGGTTTATTGCCTCTCAACTCCAAACCCACCCTGCTTTGCCCTAATCTGGACTTTGTAATCACTTCTCCTTCACCAGCTGGTGCCACGTTATGTTTTGTTGGTAGAGTGCAGGAGGGATACTGCAAAAGGTCTAGCAGAGGAAGGCATGCGTTTTCTTCATTCTCCCTGGTCCTGCTTGTTCCTATGGCATGCCATCAGTGGTGTGTGGGAGACCCAGTGGCATCACCCTCAAGTGAGGGTTTTCTACTGAGTTTCCCTATCAGCCCAGTAGGCAGCTTGCTTGCCAGCAGTATGTGGAAGATCCAGAGGTACCCACCTTCTTGCAAGTTTTGCCAGGTCCCAGTAGACACTTTCCCAGTTCACTGCTTGCCAGCCCTGGCTCATGGCACCTCAAGAAACTTCGTCATCCAGTGGACCACAGCCTCGCCCCCTCCAACAAGGTATGGATCTCAGCCTCGAGTGGAAGGTGATGCTCTCCCAAGTTTATTCCTTCCTTGAGTAGTAGTACTCTTTCTCAGCCCTAGATGTCAGAGCTGCTTCCTACATTTACTGTTCCTGCGTTCTTTAGCATTTAATTTACCCCCTTTGCAGTTAATTGTATTTTACTAGTTAATAATTATTTATATGAAATTTTCCCTGTTCGAATTACTGGTGTAATTTGGGTCTCCTCACTGGTCACTGACTGACATTGTCCCCTTCAGGAAGGAATGCCCTTAAGAAAAGTTCTAAGTTTTTCCACAAATGAATTGATAGAATTTTTTAAATTACAGCACCTCAAACAGGACCTTTCACCTAGGAGATGCTCAATAAAGAATTGAATGTTTACCAGTTAAAATTGTAAAATTTGCCTTTTACAAGATGGGGAAAAATTGAAACCTCCATACACTGCTGGTGAGATTGTAAAATCGCACAGTCACTTTGGAAAACAGTCTGGCAGTTTCCCAAAATATTAAACATACAGTTACCATGTGATCTAGCAATTCCACTTTTAGGTATATACCCAAGAGAAATGAAAACATATGCCACCCAAAAACTCGTCCACAAATGTTCATAGCAGCATTATTCATAATAGCCAAAGAGTGGAAACCGTCCAGATACTCATCAACTGACGAATGTATAAATAAAAACTGGTATATGCACATAATAGAATATTATATAGCCATAGAAAGGAATGATGTATTTACATGTCATAACATGAATGAAACTTGAAAGTGTTATGCTAAGTGAAAGAAACCAGAGCCAGTCATAAAATACCACATATTGTATGATTCCATTTGTGTGAAATGTCTAGAACAGACAAATCTATACAGAGAGAAAGTTCATTAGCAGTTTCCTCAGGCTGCGGGGAGGGGATGGGCAGGAATGGAGAGGATTGCTGATGGATATGGGATTTATTTTGTGGGTGATGAAAATGTTCTAAAATTAGACTGTGGTGCTGTTTGTTCAAGTCTGTGATATGTTTTTAAAAAGGTGAACTGTACACTTTAAATTTAAATGTATGTGAATTATTTAAATTTGCCTTTTATGGGAGGGAGGGAGATGCAAGAGGGAGGAGATATGGGAACATATGTATATGTATAACTGATTCACTTTGTTATAAAGCAGAAACTAACACACCATTGTAAAGCAATTATACTCCAATAAAGATGAAAAAAAAAAAGAAAATTTGCCTTTTAAAACTGGCTTTCATTCTGCCGCTATACTTCATGAAATGTATCAAAGTGTGGCTAAAATAAAACCAAGAATAAAACCAAATAAATCACAAAATCCTTATTTTAAAAGGTATATCTGGGGAGACCTTCAAGAAGGCAGAAGAGTAAGACGCGGAGATTACCTTCCTCCCCACAAACACATCAGAAATACATCTACACGTGGAACAACTCCTGCAGAACACCTACTGAACGCTGGCAGAAGACCTCAGACCTCCCAAAAGGCAAGAAACTCCACATTTACCTGGGTAGGGCAAACAAAAAAACCCTAAAAACAGAGACAGAGGATAGGGACGGGACCGGCACCAGTGGGAGGGAGCTGTGAAGCAGGAAAGGTTTCCACACACTGAGAAGCCCCTTCGCGGGCGGAGACTGTGGGTGGCGGAGGGGAAAAGCTTCGGAGTCGCGGAGGAGGGCACAGCCGCAGGGGCGCAGAGGGCAAAGCGGAGAGAGTCCCGCACGGAGAATCAGCGCCGACCGGCACTCACCAGCCCGAGAGGCTTGTCTGCTCCCCAGCCGGGGCGGGCGGGGCTGGGAGCTGAGGCTCGGGCTTCGGTCGGAGCGCAGGGAGAGGACTGGGGTTGGCGGCGTGAACACAGCCTGCAGGGGGCTAGTGCACCACGGCTAGCAGGCAGGGAGTCCGGGAAAAAGTCTGGACCTGCCGAGGAGGCAAGAGACTTTTTCTTCCCTCCTCTTTGTTTCCTGGTGCGCGAGGAGAGGGGATTAAGAGCGCTGCTTAAAGGAGCTCCAGAGACGCGCGCGAGCCGCGGCTACCAGCGCAGACCCGAGACGGGCCTGAGACACTAGGGCTGCTGCTGCCGCCACCAGGAAGCCTGTGTGCGAGCACAGGTCACTCTCCACACCTCCCCTCCCGGAGCCCGCCCACGCCAGGGTCCCGGGATCCAGGGATGGCTTCCCCAGGAGAACGCACAGCGTGCCTCAGGCTGATGCAACGACTCGACGACCTCTGCCGCTGCAGGCTCACCCCGCACTCCGTGCCCCTCCCTCCCCCCCCCGCCACCCGGCCTGAGTGAGCCAGAGCCCCCAAATCAGCTGCTCCTTTAACCCTGTCCTGTCTGAGCGGGAACAGATGCCCTCAGGCGACCTACACGCAGAGGCGGAGCCAAATCCAAATTCTAAAGGCAAAACCCCGGGAGCTGTGCGAACAAAGAAGAGAAAGGGAAATCTCTCCCAGCAGCCTCAGGGGCAGCGGATTAAATCCCCACAATCAACTTGATGTACCCTGCATCTGTGGAATACATGAATAAACAACAAATCATTCCAAATTGAGGAGGTGGGCTTTGAGAGCAATGATATATATATTTTTTTCCCTTTTTCTCTTTTCGTGAGTGTGTATGTGTATGCTTCTCTGCGATTTTGTCTGTATAGATTTGCTTTCACCATTTGTCCTAGGGTTCTGTCTGACTGTTTTTTCGGGTTTTTTTTGGTTTTTGGTTTTAATATAGTTTTTAGTGCTTGTTATCACAGGTGGATTTGTTTCCTGGTTTGGTTGCTCTCTTCTTTTTGATTTTTTTTCTTTTTTTTTATTACTTTTTAATTTGTTTATTTTTAATAACTTTTTTTTTTTAATTTTAATGACTTTCTTTTTTTCTTTCGTTTTTTCTCCCTTTTCTTCTGAGCCGTGTAGCTGACAGGGTCTTGATGTTCCGGCCGGGTGTCAGGCCTGTGCCTCGGAGGTGGGAGAGCCAAGTTCAGGACATTGGTCCACCAGAGATTTCCCAGCTCCACATAATATCAAATGATGAAAGCTCTCCCAGAGATCTCCATCTCAACACTAAGACCCAGCTCCACTCAGCAACCAGCAAGCTACAGTGCTGGACATGCTATGCCAAACAACTAGCAAGAAAGGAACACAAACCTACCCATTAGCAGAGAGGCTGCCTAAAATCATAATAAGGTCACAGACACCCCAAAACACACCACCAGACATGGACCTGCCCACCAGAAAGACAAGATCCAGCCTCATCCACCAGAACACAGGCACCAGTCGCCACCACCAGGAAGCCTACACAACCCACTGAACCAACCCTACCCACTGGGGGCAGACACCAAAAACAATGGGAACTACGAACCTGCAGCCTGTGAAAAGGAGACCCCAAACACAGTAAGTTAAGCAAAATGAGAAGACAGAGAAATACACAGCAGATGAAGGAGCAAGGTAAAAACCCACCAGACCAAACAAATGAAGAGGAAATAGGCAGCCTACCTGAAAAAGAATTCAGAGTAATGATAGTAAAGATGATCCAAAATCTTGGAAATAGAATGGAAAAAATACAAGAAACGTTTAACAAGGACCTAGAAGAACTAAAGAGCAAACAAACAGTGATGAACAACACAATAAGTGAAATTAAAATTTCTCTAGAAGGAATCAATAGCAGAATAACTGAAGCAGACAAAATGGATAAGTGGGCTAGAGGATAAAATAGTGGAAATAACTGCTACAGAGCAGAATAAAGAAAAAAGAATGAAAAGAACTGAGGACAATCTCAGAGACCTTAATTGATATTTATAGGACATTCCATCCAAAAACAACAGAACACACTTTCTTCTCAAGTGTTCACGGAACTTTCTCCAGGACAGATCATGTCCTGGGTCACAAATCAAGCTTTGGTAAATTTAAGAAAATTGAAATCGTATCAAGTATCTTTTCCAACCACAACGCTATGAGACTAGATATCAATTACAGGAAAAATTCTGTAAAAAATACAAACACATGGAGGCTAAACAATACACTATTTAATAACCAAGAGATCACTGAAGAAATGAAAGAGGAAATCAAAAAATACCTAGAAACAAATGATAGTAAAAACACGACGACCCACAACCTATGGGATGCAGCAAAAGCAGTTCTAAGAGGTAAGTTTACAGCAATACAATTCTACCTCAAGAAACAAGAAAGATCTCAAACAACCTAACCGGACACCTAAAACAATTAGAGAAATAAGAACAAAAAAAACCCAAAGTTAGCAGAAGGAAAGAAATCATAAAGATGAGATCAGAAACACATGAAAAAGAAAGGAAGGAAACGATAGCAAAGATCAATAAAACTAAAAGCTGGTTCTTTGAGAAGATTAACAAAATTGATAAACCATAGCCAGACTCATCAAGAAAAAAGGGAGAAGACTCAAATCAATAGAATAATAAATGAAAAAGGAGAAGTAACAACTGACACTGCAGAAATACAAAGGATCTTGAGAGATTACTACAAGCAACTATATGCCAATAAAATGGACAACCTGGAAGAAATGGACAAATTCTTAGAAAAGCACAACCTTCCGAGACTGAACCAGGAAGAAACAGAAAAAATAAACAGACCAATCACAAGCACTGAAACTGAGACTGTGTTTAAAAATCTTCCAACATACAAAAGCCCAGGACCAGATGGCTTCACAGGCAAACTCTACCAAACATTTAGAGAAGAGCTAACACCTATGCTTCTCAAACTCTTCCAAAAAACTGCAGAGGAAGGAACACTCCCAAACTCACTCTGTGAGGCCACCATCACTCTGATACCAAAACCAGACAAAGATGTCACAAAGAAAGAAAACTACAGGCCAATATCACTGATGAACATAGATGCAAAAAACCTCAACCAAATACTAGCAAACAGAATCCAACAGCACGTTAAAAGGATCATACACCACGATCAAGTGGGATTTATCCCAGGAATGCAAGGATTCTTCAGAATACACAAAGCAATCAATATGATACATCATATTAACAAATTGAAGAATAAAAAGCATATGATCATCTCAATAGATGCAGAAAAAGCTTTCGACAAAATTCAACACCCATTTATGATAAAAACCCTCCAGAAAGTATGCATAGAGGGAACTTACCTCAACATAATAAAGGCCATATATGACAAACCCACAGCCAACATCGTTCTCAATGGTGAAAAACTGAAGCCATTTCCACTAAGATCATGAACAATACAAGGTTGCCCACTCTCACCACTATTATTCAACATAGTTTTGGAAGTTTTAGCCACAGCAATCAGAGAAGAAAAAGAAACAAAAGGAATCCAAATCGGAAAGGAAGAAGTAAAACTCTCACTGTTTGCTGATGACATGACACTATACAGAGAGAATCCTAAAGATGCTACCAGAAAACTGCTAGAGGTAATCAATGAATTTGGTAAAGTAGCAGGATACAAAATTAAGGCACAGAAATCTCTTGCATTCCTATACACTAATGATGAAAAATCTGAAAGCAAAATTAAGGAAACAGTCCCATTTACCACTACAACAAAAAGAATAAAATACTTAGGAATAAACCTACCTAAGGAGACAAAGGACCTGTATGCAGAAAAGTATAAGACACTGATGAAAGAAATTAAAGATGATACAAACAGATGGAGAGATATACCATGCTCTCGGATTGGAAGAATCAACATTACGAAAATGACTATACTACCCAAAGCAATCTGCAGATTCAATGCAATCCCTTTCAAACTACCAGTGACATTTTTCACAGAACTAGAACAAAAAATCTCACATTTTGTATGGAAACACAAAAAAACCCGAATAGCCAATGCAATCTTGAGAAAGAAAAACAGAGCTGGAGGAATCAGCCTCCCTGAATTCCGACTATACTACAAAGCTACAGTAATCAAGACAGTATGGTACTGGCACAAAAACAGAAATATAGATCAATGGAACAGGATAGAAAGCCCAGAGATAAACCCATGCACATACAGTCACCTTATTTTTGATAAAGGAGGCAACAATATACAATGGAGAAAAGACAGCCTCTTCAATAAGTGATGCTGGGAAAACTGGACAGCTACATGAAAAAGAATGAAATTAGAACACTCCCTAACACCATACACAAAAATAAACTCAAAATGGGTTAAAGACCTAAATGTCACTATAAAACTCTTAGAGGAAAACATAGGCAGAACACTCTATGGCATAAATCACAGCAAGATCGTTTTTGACCCACCTCCTAGAGAAATGGAAATAAAAACAAAAATAAACAAATGGGACCTAATGAAACTTCAAAGCTTTTGCACAGCAAAGGAAACCATAAACAAGACCAAAGATAACCCTCAGAATGGGAGAAACTATTTGCAAATGAAGCAACTGACAAAGGATTAATCTCCAAAATTTACAAGCAGCTCATGCAGCTCAAAATCAAAAAAACAAACAACCCAATCCAAAAAGGGGCAGAAGACCTAAATAGACGTTTCTACAAAGAAAATATACAGATTGCCAACAAACACATGAAAGAATGCTCAATATCATTAATCATTAGAGAAATGCAAATCAAAACTACAATGAGATATCATCTCACACTGGTCAGAATGGCCATCATCAAAAAATCTACAAACAATAAATGCTGGAGAGGCTGTGCCGAAAAGGGAACCCTCTTGCACTGTTGGTGGGAATGTAAATTGATACAGCCACTATGGAGAACCGTAAGGAGTTTCCTTAAAAAACTGAAAATAGAACTACCATACGACCCAGCAATCCCACTACTGGGCATATACCCAGAGAAAACCATAATTCAAAAAGAGTCATGTACCACAATGTTCATTGCAGCTCTATTTACAATAGCCATGACATGGAAGCAACCTAAGTGTCCATCGACAGATGAATGGATAAGAAGATGTGACATATATATACAATGGAATATTACTCAGCCATAAAAAGAAACGAAACTGAGTTATTTGTAGTGAGGTGGATGGACCTAGAGTCTGTCATACAGAGTGAAGTAAGTCAGAAAGAGAAAAACCAATACCGTACGCCAACACATGTATATGGAATCTAAAAAAAAAAAAAAAAAAAAAAAAAAAAAAAAAAAAAAAAAAAAAAAA